>JAVSCE010014749.1:0-24810 GCA_032199065.1 Smutsia gigantea
GTATAAGACAGCATCATCACAAGCCCACAGCCTGGCACAGGTGCTGAGAGAGGAGATGCTCAGGCTGGGAAGGGTTCAGGGCCCCAGGGGGCGTGGGGCTGCAGGCTCCATGATGCCCTGTGCCTACTGAGGGCCGCTGAAGAGCAAAGGGCATGTTATCAAACGGTGAAGTGCCCAGAAGGAGACAACCAGAAGAATGGCAGGAGGGGAGTCAAAGGAGTGTGGCTAGTCCGATGGGATGGGGGAGGACTTCAGGTCTAAAGCAGTCCATAACCCGCCCCCAGGCCAGTGGAACATGAGGGACGTCTGCTGGGGGCTCGGGGGAAAGGTCTCCTTGGTGATTCTCGGAAGAGATGTGAGGTCTCTGTACCTGGAACTGCAGCAGCCCCCTGGGGCCATGAGGGCTCAAGCCTGTGGGATGAATGTGAGAAGCTGGGGATGGCCGAGGGGGAAGAGGGGAGAAGCTGGGTGCCGAGGACCACAAGGAACCTTAAGTCATCTCAGGCATGCTTGTTAAGTGAGCTACTAGGTTTTCCTCCTGTTGTAAGCTGGCTGAGGTTCTCAGAACCTCAGAAAACTGACACAGAAGGACAGACATGTGAACGCAGGAAGCTGATTCAGGAAGGAGGGCCATTGGTAAATATGACAGCCCTGGAGACCAGCTACACTTGTATAGGTTTGGAGCCCACCAGCCTCAAATCTCTGATGCCATCTAGCCTCTCCTATCTGAGCCAAAGATGCCCCTCAAGGAACATCATCTCTCTCTCCCTTTCTGGACCACAGAAGAGAGTCGCACAGCAAGTTTCCTGAAACATGGTTAGAACAGCCAGCACATTCTGTGCACTGCACCACCCAAAGACCATTAAGTCACACTGGAAAACTGAGGGCAGGAAAGGTGTGGCACCACACGGAGGTGTCCCTGGATAAGCAGTGAGGTTCCTACATGAGTCAAGTGCCCCATAAATCTCAGCATCATTCCATTCCGTTGGTGCCCCCGTGAATGCCACTGCCACCTCCACCACCATCGCCATTAATGAAGACATGTCGCTGAATCATCCTCGTATGATGTTATTACTCATTGTCTCTCTCCAAAAAGGATCTGACATGGGTAACAAGCCCTGTGTGATGGTACGTGGCCTGCTGAGCTTCACATGATCTGAGTGACTCCCTACAGCCCTGAGATGCAGAGAGGACAGACACGGATAGAGAAGGTCCCAAAGAGTAAATGATTACCAAGGTCACATCACAGGCAAGGGATGGAGCCAGGACCCGAACCCAGGACCCAAACCCTGGGCTCCAGATGAACAGTCCCAGCATCCCAAAAAGTGGCCCAGATTGAACATAACATTTGCTGACTGATGGACTAGGGCCTTTCAGCCTCCCCTCAAAAACAATCTCCAAGCCTGCTGTCAGGGAGCATGCCTTCTCCTCAATGGCCCGTGGTATTGCTCTGAGTCAGCAGGGTAAGTCTGAGGAGATAATGGGCTGACAGGGAATTCCAGGGATGCGTAGTGTGGCCGGCTGCTGTTTGAAGCAAACAGGAAGGGGTTTTGCAATCTAGGGAATATGGTCAGAAACACTGTAATATCCATGTGTGGCAGCGGTAACTACACTTACCCTAGTGAGTATTTCATAATGTATATAATTGTTGGATCGCTGTGTCGTACACCTAAAACCAATACTGTACATAAACTGGACTAAATTAAAAAAAAAAAACAGAAAGAGGTTTGAATCCTGGTTCTTCCCAGCATGGTGCATGAACCTCTTGAACCTCTCTGAGAGCGTCTCCTCGTCTGTACAACGTGGCGATGGCCGCTGCCCGAGATGAGAGAGTGTGTGCCAAATACCTGCTCGCTCACAAGTCAGCTCTCCTCCCCTGCTCTTGGGAACAGAAGGATGTTCTAAGGCTCAAAACCTTAAAATAAAGCTTGATTTGGATGAAGTCACCCAGTGACATGGTCCAATGTATCTCACGTTTCAATCTGCTGTACAGCTGGGAGCACCAGTCTTTTCCAATTGGGTGAGGACTTGGGTAAAGGGTGAAGAGAGAGGAGGATAGCGATATAAGAAGAGGAAAGTAAGGGAGAAAAAGACAAGCCAGTCAAGGCTCTGCATCGGCATCCAGAGGTCTCCAGGGACCATCTGGTCCTCTCCCACTCAGCCCGTGTACATATGGGCCATAGTCTATCTCTCCTCTGCCTGCATCTTCTTAGGGTCGGGCTGCTCACTGTTTCGAGGCTGCCTGTTCTAGCGGTGGACAGCCTGGCTTTTGGAAGGTCTTCTGGGCACCACGCTGAAACCTTACCCTTTCTAGACCTAGACCAGTCTACTCCGTATTTCACACAACTGTCTCAGGGTCTGCTCGTGTCTGACTCCAATATACACCCTCGGTCACGCTGGTCTCCCAGCCCTCAGCTCACCTCACAGCTGGCCCCTGGACACGTTCTCTCTGGGGGAGTGAGAAGAGAGATGGCATCTCTTTCTCATTATCGGCTCCTATCCCTTCCTTTCAGTAAGGGGCTTGAGCACCAGCTAGCATCCTGCAGGGAGCAAGTCTCTTCCAGGCCAACCACAAACCTCACTTCCTTACAAGTGGGTCTTGTGAGTTGTTTCAATTCAACAAACTCAACTTAAGGAACCCGCATCCTCCAAGGTGGACATGGCTATCTGTACCAGGCAAACAAAAGTGGAAGAGGCCCTTGGAGAGAAACATGCTAACTGCTTGCCTGCGGAGAGGGGTCCTAATCAGAAAGTATTATGAGATCTCAAATGGGGTCTTCTGTCCTTTCAGCAGGAGGACAGAAAGTATTTCCTGACAGAGAAGGAAATATGCCTCCACACCTCTACTCTAATCTCTGACCAGACCAGAACTCCCTCTTATCTGTGAGCTACGGGGACTGCCCTGGCTTGAAGGACCTGCGCCTGGGATACCTGCCGCCGGACACTCCCTTCCTGCCACTAGGGGTCAGATCAGACCAGTGCATAAGCTATCGCAGGCCCTCAAAGGCTGGGACGACTGCCTGCTTGCTGTGGTCCAGTTCTGCTGCTGCTGGGTGATCTCCTTGACCCTCCTGCATGATGAGGTGAGTGGAGGGTTGGGCTAGCTCAGTGTTTCTCAAAACATGGCTCACGTGTGCTTTGAGTACCTATCATACAGATCTATCAAGTAGCATCACTATTTCATTGCATTACAGACAAAAACTCCATCAACAGCTGGCAGTGGCTGAAAATGGCACTTGAGAACAGTGTAGAGATCAGTATTTCTCTGATGTACAGCTTCTTTATAAGGAGAAATGATTCCTGTAAGACTCCAAGAATAAGGAATAAAATAGGGGGAATTACACTCCCTGACTTCAAGCTCTACTACAAAGCCACAGTAATCAAGACAATTTGGTATTGGCACAAAAACAGACCCACAGACCAGTGGAACAGAATAGAAAATCCAAACATTAACCCAAACATATACAGTCAATTAATATTTGATAAAGGAGCCTTGGATATACAATGGGGAGATGACAGCCTCTTCAGCAGCTGGTGTTGGAAAAACTGGACAGCTACATGTAAGAGAATGAAACTGGACTACTGTCTAGCCCCATACACAAAGGTAAACTCAAGGTGGATCAAAGACCTGAATGTAAGTCATGAAACCATAAAACTCTTAGAAAAAAACATAGGCAAAAATCTCTTGGACATAAACATGAGCGACTTCTTCATGAACATATCTCCCGGGCAAGGGAAACAAAAGCAAAAATGAACAAGTGGGACTATATCAAGCTGAAAAGCTTCTGTACAGCAAAGGACACCATCAGTAGAACAAAAAGACATCCTACAGTATGGGAGAATATATTCATAAAAAACGTATCTGATAAAGGGTTGACATCCAACATATATAAAGAACTCATGCACCTTAACAAACAGAAAGCAAATAATCCAATTAAGAAATGGGCAGAGGACATGAATAGACACTTCTCTAAAGAAGAAATTCAGATGGCCAGTAGGCACATGAAAAGATGCTCCACATCGCTAATCATCAGAGAAATGCAGATTAAAACCACAATGAGATATCATCTCACACCAGTGAGGATGGCCAACATCCAAAACACAAACAACAACAAATGTTGGCGAGGATGTAGAGAAAAGGGAACCCTCCTACACTGCTGGTGGGACTGCAAATTAGTTCAACCATTGTGGAAAGCAGTATGGAGGTTCCTCAAAAAACTCAAAATAGAAATACCATTTGACCCAGGAATTCCACTCCTAGGAATTTACCCTAAGAATGCAGCAGCCCAGTTTGAAAAAGACAGATGCACCCCTATGTTTATTGCAGCACTATTTACAATAGCCAAGAAATGGAAGCAACCTAAGTGTCCATCAGTAGATGAATGGATAAAGAAGATGTGGTACATATACACAATGGAATATTATTCAGCCATAAGAGGAAAATAAATCCTACCATTTGCAACAACATGGATGGAGCTAGAGGGTATTATGTTCAGTGAAATAAGCCAAGCCGAAAAAGACAAGTATCAAATGATTTCACTCATATGTGGAGTATAAGAACAAAGAAAAAATACTGAAGGAACAAAACAGCAGCAGACTCACAGAACCCAAGAACGGACTAATAGTTACCAAAGGGAAAGGGACTGGGGAAAATGGGCGGGAAGGGAGGGATAAGAGGGAAAAAGGGGCATTACGATTAGCAGATGTAATGTTGGGGGGCACGGGGAGGGCAGTACAACTCAGAGAAGACAAGTAGTGATTCTATAGCATCTCACTACGCTGATGGACAGTGACTGTAATGGGGTTGGTGGGGGGGACCTGATGAAGGGGTAGTTTAATAACCGTAATATTGCACATATAATTGTAGATTAATGATAATAAAATAAATTATATTTAAAAAAAAAAGACCCCAAGAATATGTCCAGACCCCTAACATCAGCAGTCCCATGGACTGCATTTGCAATATGCCTTCTTACTCCACAGAAATGTCTTTTAATCGTGAGCTTCATTGCAAGAGTTTTGCCTCTGTAGTTGGAAATACATCTTTTTTTTAGAGCATCATGTAAATAAAAACACAAAATTTTTAAGTGTGTAGAACTGGAGGATTCCTGAGAGTATCTCCAATCAACTCAGTCTGAGAAGCGGGTCTAGACGTCCCTAAATCAACTGTTTATGTTTCCCCTGGGAGAAAAACTTAAACGGTAGCCAGCAGAACTGAAGCAAGACATGCAGAACTGGTCTACGTGGTGTGGGGTGCCAGGCAGCCGACCTAGGGCAGGGATGGCTCTGCTCCCCAGGAGATGCAAACTGTAGGGTGCTGCGCCCCAGGGTCGGACCAGAACAGTCACCCCAGGTAAGGGGTGGACGGCTGAGACTGCATCTATCCCTAGGAATTCTCAATTATGTTTCCATGGGCCTGTGGGATGAGAACTTGACTGGAAGGAGATACAACCCACAGCTTTTCTTTCTGGAATCATTTCACGCACCATTTCGTTCAGGAGGGGATCCCAGGGAGATCTGGGTGAGGAGAAGCCGGAGGAATGCCGATAATTCCTTCAGCACAGCCCCACCCAAGGCCCCTGACAAAATATCCAGACTAGAGACAGCTTCCTGAGCCGGATCAGACCAGAGGCCAGGCCACAGCCCGGCCCGAACGTCAGCATCCCCCAGGCCGCGGGGCTCCGCGCTGCGGCGCCCGGCTTGCCCTCAGCTCCAGCATCCACAGCTTGGGAGACGTGAGGGCGAGGATGGCAGGGACCAGGCAAAGAGCTCGTGTTCCCAGCTGGGGGTTGAGAAAAAGGCTGATCAGAACCAGCAGCCCTCTGAAGGCTTGCTTTGTGTGACTGACCATGCCAGTTCCCTTCCTCACCCCGCAGTGACCTCAGAGATAGGCATGGAAGCAGAATGCGGAAACAGCCTGGAGCTGAAAGGGTTGAGAAGAAGAATTCCCTGGATTATTGGATCCAAGATGAATAATGATAAAGAAATGAAGCCTCTCCTCTCTTGGAAACCCCTTTAGTCAGACCCACTGGAACCAAAACAGAACAACAACTGCTCTTGCTGCCAGAGGCCAGGGGCTGGACCAATGGCCTCAGGCCACTCCTTTAGACCCCAAACCTGCATGCAGCTGCTGGGCCATTTATCCACTGGGAACCATGGGCAGAGCGTCCACTGCCTACAAGCTTTTCTAGGTTATAAAAACATTTGAAACTTGAAAAAACAATGGTTAACTGCAAACTACAGAAACAGCCTGCAACAGAAAGCACCAACTGCTTCACTAAATATCTGCAAAACACAACGTTATGTCAAGTGCAGCTCAAGTCATATAAAAATGACATTCACTGTGGGATATGGAAGCATTTTGATATGCTTGATACGATGAGGGGCACAGCCTCCAAAGGTTTCCCTATTTACGGGTGTCACGTTCACCCTCTCTGGGCTGCCCTAGCCGACATGGCTCTCCTGCCTCCTCTTCCTCATCACACTTTCCTCTTGATCTCCAATTTCCCCTGTTTCACCATGGCTGCCACTGTCCATCAGGACTGAAACAGACACCCCAGGAATCTCCCACCAGCCTGGACAAGCAGCGCGGCTTCTTCCCCCACCCTCCTGAGGAATCTCAGCTGCTAGCCTCGACTGGGGCCAGGACAGCCATGCCCTGCTCTCTGCGGTCCAGCCAGGCACCCAGGGATGGACCCCAGGCTTGCCTGGGCCGCTAGGGTGGGTGGAATCTTAACTGAGTCCGGAGCCATAGGCAGTGTCATATAGTCACTGAGAACACAGGCTTTGGAAACTGGCAGACCCTGATTCAATTCCCAAATCTGCTAGGTGACCTGAGACAGACTACTCCATCTCTTTGAGTCTTAGTTCACTCACCTGGAAAATTACACCCATAACTATTAAAACTGGGTATGAATGATTATACCCATAATAATAGCCTTGCTCACAAGGCCACACAGTGCAAGTGTGAGGCATTAGATGGGATACTGTGTGTTAAACTTTCACTTCACACAACAGCTAAAACTTTTACCAGCATTTACTGTATTCCAGGCAATGTGCACTTTCTGAGGAATTATTTCTTTTTTTATTATTATTTCTTTTTTATTTTGGTATTATTAATTTAGTTACATGAGCAACATTATGGTTACTAGACTCCCCCTATTATCAAGTCCCCCCCACATACCCCATTACAGTCACTGTCCATCAGCTTAGTAAGATGCTATAAACCACTACTTGTCTTCTCTGTGTTATACTGACTTCCCCGTGCCCCCCCCAGCCCTTCTACATTATGTGTGCTAATTGTAATACCCCTTTTTCCCCCTTACCCATCCATTCCCACCCCTCTTCCCCAGTTCCTTTCCCTTTGGTAACTGTTAGTCCATTCTTGGGTTCTGTGACTCTACTGCTGCTTTGTTACTTCAGTTTTTTTCTTTGTTCTTATACTCCACAGATGAGTGAAATCATTTGATACTTGTGGTTCTCCGCCTGGCTTATTTCACTGAGCATAATACCCTCTAGCTCCATCCATGTTGCTGCAAATGGTAGGATTTGTTATCTTCTTATAGCTGAATAATATTCCACTGTGTATATGTACCACATCTTCTTTATCCATTCATCTACTGATGGACACTTAGGTTGCTTCCATTTCTTGGCTATTGTAAATAGTGCTATGATAAACATAGGGCTGCATCTGTCTTTTTCAAACTGGGCTGCTGCATTTTTAGGGTAAATTCCTAGGAGTGGAATTCCTGGGTCAAATGGTATTTCTATTTTGAGTTTTTTGAGGAACCTCCATACTGCTTTCCACAATGCTTGAACTAATTTACATTCCCACCAGCAGTGTAGGATAGTTCCGCTTTCTCCACATCCTCGCCAACATTTGTTGTTGTTTGTCTTTTGGATGGTGGCCATCCTAACTGTTGTGAGGTGATATCTCATTGTGGTTTTAATTTGCATTTCTCTAATGATTAGTGATGTGGAGCACCTTTTCATGTGCCTGTTGGCCATCTGAATTTCTTCTTTGGAGAAGTGTCTGTTCAGCTCGTCTGCCCATTTTTTAATTGGCTTATTTGCTTTTTGTTTGTTGAGGTGCGTGAGCTCTTTATATAATTTGGATGTCAACCCCTTATCAGATATGTCATTTATGAATATATTCTCCCATACTGTAGGATGTCTTTTTGTTCTACTGATGGTGTCCTTTGCTGTACAGAAGCTTTTTAGTTCGAAATAGTCCCTTTGGTTCATTTTTGCTTTTGTTTTCCTTGCCCAGAGAGATATGTTCATGAAGAAGTTGCTCATGTTTATGTCCAAGAGATTTTTGTCTGTTTTTTTCTAAGAGTTTTATGGTTTCATGACTTACATTCAGGTCTTTGATCCATTTTGAGTTTACTTTTGTGTATGGGGTTAGACACTAATCCAGTTTCATTCTTTTACATGTAGCTGTCCAGTTTTGCCAACCCCAGTTGTTGAAGAGGCTGTCATTTCCCCATTGTATATCCATGGTTCCTTTATCGTATATTAATTGACCATATATGCTTGGTTTATATCTGGGCTCTCTAGTCTGTTCCTTTGGTCTATGGGTCTGTTCTAGTGCCAATACCAAATTGTCTTGATTACCGTGGCTTTGTAGTAGAGCTTGAAGTCGGGGAGCGTAATTCCCCCCGCTTTATTCTTCCTTCTCAGGATTGCTTTGGCTATTTGGGGTTTTTTTGTGGTTCCATATGAATTTTAGAACTATTTGCTCTAGTTCATTGAAGAATGCTGTTGGTATTTTGATAAGGATTACACTGAATCTGTAGATTGGTTTAGGCAGAATGGCCATTTTGACAATATTAATTCTTCCTATCCATGAGCATGGGGTGTGTTTCCATTTATTGGTATCTTCTTTAATTTCTCTCATGAGTGTCTTGTATTTTTCAGAGTATAGGTCTTTCACTTTCTTGGTTATGTTTATTCCTAGATATTTTATTCTTTTGGATGCAATTATGAATGGAATTGTTTTCCTGATTTCTCTTTCTGCTAGTTCATTGTTAGTGTATAGGAATGCAACAGATTTCTGTGTATTAATTTTGTGTCCCACAACAATACTGAATTCACACACTAGATCTAGAAGTTTTGGAGTGGATTCTTTAGGGTTTTTTATGTATAATATCATGTCATTTGCAAATAGGGACAGTTTGACTTCTTCCTTGCAATCTGGATGCTTTTTATTTCTTCGTCTTGTCTGAATGCCATGGCTAGGACCTCCAGAACTATGTTGAATAAAAGTGGGAAGAGTGGGCATCCTTGTCGTGTTCCTGATCTTAAAGGAAAAGCTTTCAGCTTCTCACTGTTAAGTATAATGTTGGTTGGGGGTTTGTCATATATGACCTTTATTATGTTGAGGTACTTGCCCTCTACACCCATTTTGTTGAGAGTTTTTATCATGAATGGAGTTGAACGTTGTCAAATGCTTTTTCAGCATCTATGGAGAGGATCATGTGGTTTTTGTCCTTCTTTTTGTTGATGTAGTGGATGATGTTGATGGATTTTCGAATGTTGTACCATCCTTGCATCCCTGGGATGAATCCTACTTGATCTTTATGATGTGTTTTTGATTTTGATTTGCTAATATTTTGTTGAGTATTTTTGCATCTATGGTCATCAGGGATATTGGTCTGTAATTTTCTTTTTTTGTGGTGTCTTTGCCTGGTTTTGGTATTAGAGTGATGTTGGCCTTGTAGAATGAGTTTGGGAGTGTTCCCTCCTCTTCTACTTTTTGGAAAACTTTAAGGATGATGGGTATTAGGTCTTCACTAAATGTCTGATAAAATACAGCAGTGAAACCATCTGATCCAGGCGTTTTGTTCTTAGCTAGTGTTTTGATTACCAGTTCAATTTCTTTGCTGGTAATTGGTCTATTCAGATTTTCTGTTTCTTCCTGGGTTAGCCTTGGAAGGTTGTATTTTCCTAGAAAGTTGTCCATTTCTTCTAGGTTATCCAGTTTGTTACCATATAATTTTTCTTAGTATTTTCTCATAATTCTTTGTATTTCTGTGGTATCTGTAGTGATTTTTCCTTTCTCATTTCTGATTCTATTTATGTGTGTAGACTCTCTCTATTTCTTGATAAGTCTGGCTAGGGGTTTATCTATTTTGTTTATTTTCTTATAGAACCAGCTCCTGCTTTCATTGATTCTTTCTATTGTTTTATTCTTCTCAATTTTATTTATTTCTGCTTTAATCTTTATTATGTCCCTCCTTCTACTGACTTTGGGCCTCATTTGTTTTTCCTTTTCTAGTTTCATTAATTGTGAGTTTAGACTGTTCATTTGGGATTGTTCTTCTCTCCTGAGGTAGGCCTGTATTGCAATATATTTCCCTCTTAGCACAGTCTCTGCTGTGTTTGTGGTCTTGAATTATTGTTGTCATTTGCCTCCATATTTTGCTTGATCTCTGTTTTTATTTGGTCATTGATCCATTGATAATTTAGGAGCATGTTATTAAGCCTCCATGTCTTTGTAGGCTTTTTCATTTTCTTTGAGTAATTTATTTCTAGTTTCATACCTTTGTGATCTGAGAAGCTGGTTGGTACAATTTCAATCTTTTTGAATTTACTGAGGTTCTTTTTGTGGCCTAGTATATGATCTATTCTTGAAAATGTTTCAGGTGCACTTGAGAAGAATGTGTATCCTGTTGCTTTTGGATGGAGTGTTCTGTAGATGTCCGTTAGGTCCATCTGTTCTAATACGTTGTTCATTGCCTCTGTCTCTTTACTTATTTTCTGTCTGGTTGATCTGTCCTTTGGAGTGAGTGGTTTGTTGAAGTCTCCCAAAATGAATGCATTGCATTCTATTTCCCCTTTTAATTCTGTTAGTATTTGTTTCACATATGTAGGTGACTTGTGTTGGGTACATAGATATTTATACTAATACCCCCTTGTTGGATTGACCCCTTTACTATTATGTAATGTCTTTGTCTCCTCTTTCTTCGTTTTGAAGTCTATTTTGTCTGATACAAGTACTGCAACTCCTGCTTTTTTCTCCCTATTAGTTGCATGAAATATCTTTTTCCATCCCTTTACTTTCAGTCTGTGTATGTCTTTGGGTTTGAAGTGAGTCTCTTGTAGGCAGCATACAGATGGGTCTTGTTTTTTTATCCATTCAGTAACTCTACATCTTTTGATTGGTGCATTCAGACCATTTACATTTAGGGTCATTATCAATAGGTATGTATTTATTGCCATTGCAGGTTTTAGATTTGTGGTTACTAAAGGTTCAAGGGTAAATCCCTTACTCTCTAACAGTCTAATTTAATCACTTTGTATGCTATTACAAACACAACCTAAAGATTTCTTTTTTTTTTCCTCCTTTTTCTTCCTCCTCCACTCTTTGTATGTTATGAATCATATTCTGTACTCTTTGTCTATACCTTGAGTGACACCTATTTAGCCTTAGGAATACTTCTATCTATAGAAGTCCCTCCAAAATGCACTGTAGAGGTGGTTTGTGGGAGTAAATTCTCTCAGCTTTTGCTCATCTGAAAATTGTTTACTCTCTCCTTCAAATTTAAATGATAAACTTGCCAAGTAGAGTATTCTTGGTTCAAGGCCCTTCTGCTTCATTGCATTAAATATATCATGCCACTCCCTTCTGGCCTGTAAGGTTTCTTTTGAGTAATCTGATGATAGCCTGATGGGTTTTCCTTTTTATGTGATCTTTTTTCTCTCTCTAGCTGCTTTTAAAAGTCTGTCTTTATCCTTGATCTTTGCCATTTTAATTATCATATGTCTTGATTTTGTCTTCCTTGGGTCCCTTGTGTTGGGAGATCTGTGCATCTCAATGGCTTGAGAGACTATCTCCTTCCCCAGATTGGGGAAGTTTTCAGCAATTACCTCCTCAGTGACACTTTCTATCCCTTTTTCTCTCTCTTCTTCTGGAACCCCTATTATGTGAATATTGTTCTGTTTGGATTGGTCACACAGTTCTCTCAATATTCTTTCATTCGTAGAGATTCCATTTTCTCTCTGTGCCTCAGCTTCATTGTATTCCTCTTCTCTAATTTCTATTCCATTTACCCTCTCTTCTACTACATCTAATCTGCTTAAATCCCTCCATTGTATGTTTCATTTCAGATATGGAATTTCTTAATGATTGAATCTCCACCTTATATTCGTTCCTGAGTTCTTGAATATTTTTCTGTACCTCTATAAGCATGTTTATGATTTTTATTTTGAAGTCTCTTTCAGGAAGATTGGTGAGTTCAGTTTCATTTGGCCCTTTTTCTGGGGTTTGTGACATTTTGGTCTGAACCATGTTCTTTTGACGTTTCATATTTCTGTGTGGTGCCCTCTAGTGCCCAGAAGCCCCAGTCTCTGGAGCTGCTCAGCCCCTAGAGTGAGGGTGGGGGTCGTAGGGGAGCGGTGCTGGTGCCTGGGGGGGAGGAAAGGTCTGTTTCCTGATTCCCATCTGCGGTGTCTGTCTCCTGTATGAGAGCCAGTGGGCCAAGCACACACGTGGAAGCCTCTGTGCTTTGCGTCTCCAGCTGTTGTAGGCAGGGCCTCCCTCTGACTGGCCTGACACCAGCACAGTGACTGTTGGTTTGCAAGCTGATGCCTCAGGCCAGGAGGAAGGCTTGGCTGGCTGCATATCACAGTGGGGGGCCTCGGAGCTGAGTAGCCAGCCAGGGGAATAGAGCGCCTGAAGCTCCTCAAACTTCTCCATCTGCTGGGCAGACGTGCCCACAGCCTTGTCCCCCATCCCTTCTCCCACGCAGCAAGCTCTGTGCAAACCCCGCCCCTTTAGCAGCCCTCTCGCTGCTAGGAAGCCTCTCTCAGACCGCCTGCCTTTCTCTTGTCCAGAGCGGTCAGGTGTGGATCCCGTCCTCCACAAACGGCTGGAATCTCTTTCAAGCACTCTGCCTGTCCCAGCTCCCCATCCTCAAAAGCACCACACAATGTAGTTTTCTGCTTGCAAAGCAGACCTCCAGGGCTGGGTGTTCAGCAGTTTTCCACCCCCTCCCCGCTCCATTTCTCTTCCTCATGCCAGTGAGCTGGGGTGGGGGAAGTGCCTGGGTCCCGCCGGATCCAGGCTTTGGTTCGTTACCCTGTTTCGAGGTCTGCTCTGTTCATGAGGTCTGTATGCAGTCTGGTGCACCCTTCTTTCCTGTTGTTGTTTTAGGGTTAGTTGTATTAACTATATTTTCGCACTATCTGTGGTTTTGGGAGGAGTTCTCTGTCTCACCTCTCATGCCACCATCCGCACTTTCCCAGGTATTATTTCAATGAATTCTACCAGCAACTCTAGGACAGAGGTGCACTTGATCATCTCTGTGCTGTTGATGAGAAAACTATATAGTTCAGAGACTTTAAAGATTGCGCCCAGATTCACATAGAGCTGGGATGCTAAAACGGGCAGGTTTAACCCCACCCCCACACACGCTGTCCCCAGAATGGTAGCTTTACAAATCACTCTGCAATGGCTGTTCCAGCAGAACACTGACCTAGGAACCAGGAAACCTGTGTTCGAAACAAGGCTATACCTCCAAGTAGGTGTAAGGTTCTGGGCACTCCCATGGCCTCTCTCAGCCTGCCCCCTAGTGTGAGTGGAAATAACAAAACCTGTTCTGCCAACTGAACAGGATTACAGCCAGGCTCAAATCAGATGCTGGGTGAAAGTTCTCTGTGGACTAACAAACATTCAGCAACCATAGGACGATGAACCTTCTTCATCTCATACCAGCTAGGTGGCGGTCCAAGCTCCACTTGAAAAATTCCAGGGACAGGGAGTTCACTACCTCTTTTAGCAGCTCATTCTGGTTAGGAAGTTCTTCCTTTTTCAAAGTCCACAGAGACTTGCCTGTAACTCCATACCACTGGCCTGGCCAGGTCCTCCAATGCACTGCCAGTTGGAAAGAATCCTTGCAGTACCCTATACAGGCTGCTGAAGACCCATAACGTTTGTGTCCTTGCTCCTGCCATCCTTCCCTGGGCTCCCCATCCTGCCACAGAGGGAGGCAGATGAAAGCAGGATGCTCGTGATTTGCACTGGCTCCTCTTCTACTGTTAACTCTCACCCTGTCCCTGCTTGTCAGACCCCGGGGCCAGGAGGAGATGAGCCAGTTCAAGGCAGGGTGCAAAGGATGCCAGCGGCACAACTGGCTGCTCCAGCCACTCCCACTTCCTGACGCCCCTGCCCTCTGCAAATACCTGTGATGCCCCTATTGGTCCTGCCTCCTCTGGAGGGCACTTGGGCTCTGAGGTCAGGATCGCATGGACTTTGAATGTCTTCCCTTGTTTTTTGCCACCTCAGCAATCCCCAGCCGCTCTTGCACCTGTACCTTAAAAGACTCCAGGAATCCCCCATGGCCCCCATTCTCAAACTTGTCCTCTTCTGGGCCCAGTCCCAGCATGGCCTGTGTGTGGGCGTGCAGCTCGTCGTGAAGGTTGTCCAGGAGGGCGGCCCTCGTCCGGTCCTGGAAGGGAAAAGCAGGGGGGTTGTGGAGCTGGCACTGAGGGCAGGGGTGTGCCCTCTCCCTGGAGGCTAAACGCACTTGGCCACATACAGTCCAGCAACAGTGTGGACCCAAGGCCAGGCTGGGCTCCATGCTCACACTGATGCAGTTAACATTAAAGCTCTGTGCCTGTCCCTCTGCTGCTTCTCCTTGGGCCGTCCTACAGCTCTGCCCTGCTGACTCCAAGCCCAGATGTCTGCCTCAGACTCCACATCCATGGGCCCAACTGCCCACTGCTCTCCTCCACCCAGTTGTTATTCTAGAACCAAGGATACAAACTCCAGGGAGCGCCATGCACACAGACCAGGACTGGTCCTCTCAGCAACCCAGCCTTTGCAGGCACCTCCTAGGACCCTCGCAGACCAGCAGATCCTAAGAGAAATCATCTCCCCGTGGACCCCAGGTCAGGGAAGAGCCCCAGGCAAAGGCCCAAGAGCCGCCCCACAATTCCACTTCCTCCCACCCTTACATACAGAAGGCCACCAAGTCTTCCTGACTCTGACCCCAAATCATCTCCTCCCGTGCCCAGGGTGAGCGAGCTGTCATCATTTATCTTGGACTCCAGTTAATAGCATCTAACTTGCCACCCTTCCTGCCCTCCTCCCTTTAAATCTCTCCTCTTCCCACTGTCAGGAGAATCTTCTAATACACAATCAAACACATCACTCTCCTGCCTGAGTACTTTCTTAGTGCCTCATCACCTCTAGAGTTCAAAGCCCTTCTTGATCCGACCCAACCAGTGTCTCCAGCTGAGTCTCCCGCCAGCCCATCCCCCATCTGAGTCCTCCCCTCCGGAGCTCCCTCACAAGTCATGCTCTGAGGCTGTCTGGCCTTTGCTCATGCCGTTCCCCACGCCTGGAATAACACTACCCACTCTTTCCTCCTGGCAAAAGGCCCGTTAGATATCCAGATTCAACAGCTCATGGGGCACCTCCTCCAAGAAGCCTACCCTGAACACACTCTAGCCCCCGACCGGCAGAAACAGTCATTATCCTGAGCCCCAACCCCAGCACTGGCCTCCCTCGTGGCCCAGTGATAGCACACAGCATCACACCTGTCTCTTTAGTAATGTCTCCTCCCACCAACCCAGGAACTGTGTAAGGGCAGAAACCATGTCTCACTTGGCCCTATAGTGAAGGGTACAAAATAGAACCGGACACACAGTCGATGCTCAATAAATGACTGGTGAATGGTTGACTACACCTGAAGTTTGGATGGAGTTTGCACAGGAAGAAAGAGTTCCTATAATAAGACAGGGCTGAAGGCTTAGAGAGACAATGATGGTCCTCCTCACTTTGAATGGCCCCCCAAAACAGATCCCCAAGCAGCTGGCTAACAGGCAGCTGGGAGTACAGAATGACCTTCAGACACCAGCCCCTCACCTCCAGCTTTGCAAACTTGTCTGACTTGCAGCAAGCGTTCTCTGCGTTGGTGAGCTTGGTGAGCAGGAACTCTCTGAACTCCGGGCCCTGGAACAGACAAGCAGCTCTGGGACTCTCCCAGTCTCAACCATTGCCAAGAAGGTGTCAGGCACAGTAACAGGTGGGAAGAACAGGACGCCTGGGGAGAGCCCCTGAAAGGTCCCTTTCTGACATCTGATCATTTTTTGCCCAGGCCAAGCCCACCTGCTAAGTTGTCAACATGGAAATCAGTTCCCTGGTCCTGGAAATCAACCCTCCTCAGCCACACTGGCATTTCTATGACCGGAGGGTATTTGGGCCCAAGACTCCTGGAACTGGAGCATTGGCACAAAAACCCTTCTTCCAGCAGAAAGGCTACCCCCATGTCAAACACCCTGATGATCGGCCTGTGCCAGGCCAGCTGACAGCATGAAGACAGGTGGGGAGACAACCCAAGCAAGGAGGCTCCCCAAACCCTGCCGATGGTCCTCCTAACATTCCCAACTCAGACTCAGCCCGCCCCAACCACTGCCACTCAGATATTGAAACCTGGAGTCTTGGATATGAGAGGAGCAGAAAGGACAGGTTCTTACCTTCTGGAACACAGGGGGGCTGGGCAGAGGTGGGCCAAAGGCGGGCACATCTTCCCGTGCAGTTACTGAGACCTGAAACAAGAGCTTCCATGTAGGCAGGGAAAGCATCCAAGCAGAAGATGGTAATGCATCCCACCCCAGCCCTGGAGAAGCCCCCTCCCCAAGGCAGGTTCTCTCCCCTGCTCCCCGCTGCCCTTCCCAGAATACAAATAAAATGTTTCTGGGAGCAAAGCCAACCTGGCCCAAGTCACTGTTCCTAGAAGTGGGGTGGATGGTGCGGAGCCATCCGCACACCCTCATCTGCATTCCTGGAGCCAGAAGCACGTCTGGGGAGGTAACTGGACAGGGCTGAGGAGCAGCCTGAGACCCTGGTTCTGATGCAATATAAGTGCGCAGGCGGTCTCGTCCCATTACCCCATGCGACTGGGATACTCATCCTTCAGAGAAGACTGAGAGAAGATGATTACTCCTGTTCACCGTGAGGAAACAGATGCCCAGAGACGTGGAGCAAGCCCCCCGAAAGGCACATGGGATTAGCCAGGGGTGAGCCCTGCTCTGGGGCTCTTTTCCCACAACACTGACTCCCAAAACTGGCCATGCATCACAGTCACTTCCAGTGTTAAAAAATTAATACTGGATGGGCTACATCCCAAACCTACTGAATCAAAAGTTCTGGGGTGGAGCCAGGAATGTGCAGCTGTTAAGCGCTCCTCAGATTGAAGGGACTCATGTTTGGAAGCCCTGGGCCCACACACAAGGTCAGACAGTCTGGGTGGGGCTCGAGCTAACAGGGCACCAGAGCCCAGGCTGGGAACTTGGGGGTCGGGGACCGCAAGGCACTCTGCCTAGGCCATCCCAGGCTCTGGGTGGGGTGTGTGCCTCTGGCCAGCCTAGGAAGGCATGAGAGCACCAATGTGCCCCACGTGGGGGCCTCCCGGGCACAGGACAGGCCCCGCATCGCCACTCCTCTGTCTGCACGGAGGCACCCTGGTTTCACCTGTTCTCAGCCCACAGGGCTGCAGCCTCTCCGGAGACTCTGCCCTCTTCCTTCCCCAGGAGGCTGCTGACGTGAGCCCCTGGCATGCTGCCAGCCTCCCTGGCCTGCGAAGTAGGGCAGATGCAGAGAGTCTGCCAGACCCAGTAAGCAGGCAGCTCGGAGCCTGGCCAAGGGAAAGCCCTGCCAGGGTCTGGAAGGGAAGGGAGCAGGACAGAGCTGGTCAACAAGGCCTTCTGTGCCCCAGCCCCAGCTCAAGGCTGTGCATATGGCTTACAGTGCGTACCCAGAGTCAGGAAACACTGTGTGTTTGACATGATTTCTGGCTGGTTCCAGCTGCCAAACCCAGTCCCCCCCCACCACCCACTGTGCCCCGGAATCTGGGGACCGACCAGGTGGTGGGAAGGACACTGAGAGGGGGCTGTCTGTGGGCACTGGGGACAGAGCCAGACACCAGAAGGCCAGAGGCCAGGCCTTCTGGCCTCTTCCCACCCAAACGCCTCTGCTTCTCAGGCTTGCGTTGGAGAGACTTGTGCTGACTGGGTACGGGATTCAGATATGCTCTTAAATCCACCAGAATTCCCAGCCAGACAATGTCAGAAGCACACAGCACGTCAGAAAAGCAGGGGACAAGATCCCTCCTGCTGATAGCCATTCATCTTCTGTCCCCGTTGTTCCCTCTCCTGACCCCTTTCCAACAGAGCACAGGGGCCTTTGTGTACTGTCCTCTTGAGGACAGTTGGGCTGCTGGGCTGAAAAAGCAGAAGCTGCCTGAACAGGACCACACCACCCGGTTTTCTAAATCCAGTGAGGGCCTCCCGGCAGGGGGCGAAGCAGTACCTAGAAGGAGGAGGCAGGTGACCGGGAAAGAGAATGCTCAAGGCTGGAGAGCGGAAGGAGGCTTGGGGGGTGTGAGCAATCAGGATGCCCGAGGGAGGTGAGGACCCTCCCAGGGCCCCAAACTTGACACGATCCCCACAGCCAAGTACAGCCTGGAAACCTTAGAGACCCATGGAGGGTTACTCAGACCATAGGTGAGTAGTGAGGGGAGGGCAGGGGTACACAGCCAGGAGCCTTCCTTGATGGTCTGCTTCAGATTCCCGAAACCTCTGCAGGACTTCAAGGGTTGGAGCAGGGTGACCTCAGGGAGAGGAGGGAGTTTTAGTGATGGTTCAGCTGGAATGTCCTTCCAATCTGGCAGGAAGGGGACAAAATTCATGTCTGAAAAATAATCTGATGTGATGTTTCAGGCACCAGGTTTTGAAACCAAGTTGCCACCTGCTTGAGAACTCAGTAACGAGGATCCCAGCAAACCCAGAGAGGGACTCCAGCTTCACTGCTTCTGGGCTCTGCGGCCTCAGGCCTTAAGTAACTGAAGCTGCCAGCCCCAATGTCCTCCCTGTAAAGCAGCGCTGAGAGGCCCTGCCTGGGCGGGGGCTTGTGAGGAGGCAAGAAGATGGTGCTTGTAAGAGCCTAGCACAGTGCCTGGTACAAGCATGCACCCAGTAGGGGGTAACCACTGTCACCTGGTGTTTGTTTTTTTTACGTTCTCTGCTGACCTGCACCTAATATGGACACCCGAAGTACTAGAGAGTTCCCCCCAAAACCACTTCCTAATCCAACACACACACACCTGTTTCTCAACTCCTCCTTCCCCTCCTGCAGCACGTCAGGGCTAGAAGGAGCTCCGAGGTTGTCTAGCCAATGTCCTCATTTCTCACGGAGGGAAACAGAGGCCCAGAGAGGGAAGGAACTGGCCCAAGAGCAGAGGGCAAAGGCGCGCCAGGACCAGAACCCCAGGATCCCTGCCTCTCGGTCGGCGGCCCTTTCCTGCGCCCACCCCATCCATCACCCCTTTCCTCTTCTCTCCCATTGTTCGTCCCACCCAGCGGAGGCCTCCTTAGACAAGTGACAGCCCTTGAGGAAGTCTCGCCCTCCTCTGCTGAGGGAGGCCCACAGAGGTCAGCTGAAGTGCCATTTCACTCTGGACCCTCTGAGGGATCTTACCAGGTCCTCCTCAGTCTGCTGGTCCCCTAGGGTGCTGCTGTGGGTGCGGATTGACAGAGCTTTGGAATGCTGGTCTCCCTCCCTGCCCTCTGCACCCCCAAGTTCACAGGTCTTGCCTTCAAGTCTCACTGTTTGCCTGGAAGGTGCAGCATGAAGTCCCACATCGCAGGGACAGTGGGGCTCTCTGATAGGTCCTGCTTCTCTGCTCATCTCCCTGAGGACCCCTGAGGTCCTTTCCCTGGCCCATGGGCTGTGGCCCAGAAGACTTGGTAAAGACTCTGGCATCAAAGCTGATGGTGGGGTAGTGCTTTTTCCGACCTCTGATTTGTCTCTCATTTTCCTCCTCCATAAGCTCTTGGGAAAGTGGAGAAGCCAGTTAGCTGAGCTCCGTTTCCTATCAGGAGCTAAGAGCAAATACTAATTGTCCATAAGAGGCCCCCTTCTGCCAGCAGAGACCCAGCAGACAAGCCACACATAGGACAGAAAGCCCTCCTGTCCCGCAGCTTTACTCTGGGGACCCTACTCAGTAGCTCTGTGCCTCTACTGGCTCTTAAGAGAGCCAGTTGGCTGTGTGAGCGGCCCAGTGGCTGGACTGCACTCACGGGCTCTTCTGTCGCTTCCCTGGAGGCTGGTGCTGTGTGTCACTTCGACACGCCTAATGCTAGCAGGGTGCCTGGCACATGGCAAGCACCGGATGAATAAACTTGCTTCTGCCAACAAGCCAAGCAGCTGTTTGAAGGGAATACCCACCTCGGTCAAGGCCATGACCCAGCCCTGTCCTTCAAGGAAATGCCCAAACCATGGCTTCTCCAGCTTTTCAGCTCGAACTGCTCAGTGACAGAGGAGCACGAACATGAACGTGAGTATGTAAGAGAATCAGCTATACTCCATAGCAGAGAGGTGAGTTTGATTCTGTGTTCTCAAAATCTCACATTTGGTAATAAAGTAATATGAATTTTGCACTTAATCTATCTGAGCTTATACTTCTGTAACCATTATAGGATATCATTTTCTCTTCCCAAAATCCTTGAGCAAAATTGAAACTTCACAAGGACAGCCATGAAGTGCTGTGGCTTTGGGAACCCCAGGGTCTAGCATCAGCCTAAGTTATTACATAGGAAACACCTTCAGGCCTCACAATCTCCCATGAGCAACGACAGGCTCATTGTCCCTCTGCCTTAGAACAGTGGTTCCTAACACTGAGGGGAGCAGGGAGCTCTCTGAGAATGTGAGCTATGCCCTCTCTCCCCAGAAACTGCAAAGAAGTACATAAACTCAATATTTTGTACACAAACAACATTTTGTACCTATCTTCAGGGAGTTCAAAACTAACATCTGCCCTAAAATCCCTGCCTCAGTCTATCTCCCTTGGGTCCCACACCTCCCAACACCACGGTAATAGAGAGAAACTGTTACCCAAGAGGTTGGAATTGTGTCTCAAGAGGAAGGAGAGCGTTGGGGTACCGCCATCAGGAGTGGACAGGTGAGGGCCGCCAAGACTCGGCTGCATTAGGGAGATTTTGAGCCAATAAGAAAAAGCTCTTACAGGTCAGGAGCTTAGACTCGCATGCCTGTCTCCCTGCCCTAGGAGTCTTTGAATTAAGATCAATCCTTTATTCCAGAACAGCTAACCCAGAGGGGCCCACCCAGTGGCCAGGGCCTACCAGGTCCCTGTTCACCACTGTTCTTACCATACATATTTCTCCTTTTCCTTTCTTTCCTTCATCACCCCCCTTCTCCCCTCCCCTTCCTGGTGGCCCTGTCCACTTTCTCTTTTTCTCTCTCCTCTGGCTTTGCCTTAGTCTAACAAATGGCATTACCCAATTCCAAACAGGAGGACCCAGGGCTTCTCAACACCTGAGTTAGATGCTTCTGAGCTTGGGGGAAGCCAGATGGGGATGGGTCACCTCAGAAGGCGCTCGCCACCAGGACTCTAGCTCCCAAGTCCCAGAAACCCAAACCCTCGTAGAAAACATCAAGAAACCCAAGAAAATGGATCACATCAAAGCTAGATGTGCTGCTCTGGAGAAAGGCCTGCGAAGCCATCGAGAACCGGCATTCCTTGGTATCACTGGTCAAATGAGGTATGGTGAAGTGCGTAGGCCCACCACTTCTTCCCATGAGACCTTCTCCTCACCTTGTAGGATGGGGTCTCTGTGCCCAGGTTCTCCGCCTGCACGACAATGTAGGCATGTAAGAAGTTGGAGGCAATCATATCTGGGACAAACGGTGTGTTCTCCTCTTGGAAGATGATGGCCACGATGTCATTCCCAATGTGTCTCTTTCTCTGGAGCTAAATAAAGAGTGTTCCATTGTTATAAGCCAGTTAGGAACATCCTGAGAACAGTATAGATCTACATCAGAAATTCCTCATTATTCTATCTTTATACATAAGCTCTGGAACTCTGAGGCCTAGCTCTCCAGGGAGCTTTTTCTTTCAATTTTTAGAAGCTACCAAAAAGATAACAAGGGAGAAGCAGCCTAAGCTGTTAGGTAGAGGCCAGCAAGCCTCTTACTGAGCTCTAAGCATGCAGAGCCCTGACTCAGGACTCGGGGAGAAAAGTTCAAAGGCAAGTGCCAGGTTCTGCCCTGGTAGAGGCCGTAACTGAGCCAGAAGAGACACAAACACAGGTGAAGCCACCTGAGAACACTAACAAAGCCACCAGCCAGCAAGTGCTAAATCAGCTGCTGCACATGAAGTGCCTGACACCCCAGGGGTAGAGAAGAGGGCAAAACCAGAAGCCAGGGAGTAATCCAAGAAGGCTTCCTGGAAGAGGAGATGGGGGGGTGGGGTGTGTAGGGGTTTGATGGAAATACGAATGATCAGGGATGGGGGGGCAGATCATTCTATACCAAAAGGGGGAAGAGTCATGTTTGGAGAAACACTGCCAAGCTGGTTTGGCAGAAGTCATGGGGGAGAGAAATCTAACCCCACCTCAGGATCCCAAACTGGGCCACATGCTTTCACAGGCAATCTCAATCCTCAGGCACCTGCTGGGTGTCAGAAACCATGGGTTCTTCACAGGCATGATTTCAAATGTTAAGGCCCTCCTGTATACTGAGTCCTGGCTAGGTGCTTATCTACACATTTATTCCTTTATTAAGCACCAACTGCATGCAGGCCCTATGTTTTACATTGAGTTTCTCATTTACTAAGCACATGCGGGCACTCTTATGCAAATTGTCTCACTAACTCCATACCCATCACCCCATTTCTTGGGAAGAAAAATTAATATATAGTCAGTCCTTGCTCAGAGCCAAGCTCAGTACACTTCCCAGTTAACACAGGTGAGGCTCGTAGAGCCAGGCACAGAGCAGCCCTCAGCCTCAGGAGACCGAATGTGAAATGTGGAGAGAAAACCTCCTTTGGATACAAAAGGAATCCTGCTCCCATTTGTTTCTGGAACATTCAGTAGTTATTTTAGAGCCAAATCACAGTCTCATTTGCCAATTTCTTTTTTTCCTACGAGGCCAGGCATTAGGTTTACAATATGACATCTGTGCTCCCTCCACAGTTCCCTGCTCAAAAACGAATGGGTCAGAGGCTGGTGAAAGGCCTACTCTCCTTTCTGATTTTCCTAGAGACTAAAAGCACGAAGGGTGCGACAGCCAGGGCTTGGCTGGTTTCAGGGCTCAGTGAGAAAAGAGCCAGGCCCCAGCTCCCTGCCTGGGACACACAGCTGTCGGGGGCGGCCAGTGAGAGGGAGAGCAGGAGACTCCGGAAAGGGGTTCTCATCCAGGGCTGCAGGGTTGAGGTAAAGGTGCCTTCCTGCTCGTGGCATGTTTGCTGAGAAATGAGACTGTGAGACTAGAAAAGCTGGGGGGCTTCTCGTGCAACAAGCAACCTTGTGGTGCTGAGCACGAAGGAAGGCAAAACACTTGGCAGCCTGCAGAGTAAGCAGCTGAGGCAGGAAGCCCGCCACAGCTGGGCACTGTACTGAGCCCCGTATTCAGAGCCTTATGGGATCCCCACAACAACCCTCTGATGTACATGGCGTTATCCCTGTCTTACAGATGAGACAAATAAGGCTACAAGGTTAACCAACTTGCCCAGAATCACACGTCCTGAAGTGGCAGATCTGGCTTCCAGCGGCCATTTGCAGACCACATCACATTCTCTTTACTGCTGCCCTATACGATCGGGGCACCTGGCTCTGCTCCCAGTTCTGCCACTAATCAACAGGGAAACAAGTGTTTTAACCATGCCGCACTGTGATTTCCCCTTTGGTCATGGTGGAATATCCACAAGCCCTGTCCTGGCTCCTGCACAAAGCAGCTGATGGGTGACACAGTGCAATACAACAGGCTCTGATGAGAAGACACAGGCTTTTGATTATGAAGACGGGGAGGGGAGCCGCAGCCTGTCCGGATCAGACCAGAAGGAGACTTTCACCTCCCCCGTCCCGAGCTCCAATCCCTCCTGAACCAGGTTACCTGCTGGGTGTCTCCCTCCGTAAACGGCAGCTTTGTGGACACGTGAAACATGATCTCCCTGTCCCGGAATATCGTGTACACCGATTCCACCCCAGTCTGTCCATGGGTCACATCCAGGCCTCCTCGGAAACTGTCAGTAAAACCAGGCAAATGCCAGAGAGAGAGAGAGAGTGAGAGGAAGTGGGCAACTTGGTGCAACCTTCCCTAAGGTTGTTGGGACGGAAGGGCAAATGAGAAGACGTGGGTGAGCTGGGGACACAGGGATCAGGCCGTGGGAATGCAGGGAGGTGTGCTCTTCTGGGCAGGCAAGTCCTGGCATTGCAACCATCAGTCTATTCTCTAAAAGACAAAGGCAGGACCTCCATTTCAAGCCTTGGCAGAGTCCGCTCCACACCATATGGTTGTCCACCCACAATCCCAGACAAATGCCATCCCAGGTGCCAGTGGCCCCCAAGGCTGGACATAAGCCTTTGCTCTCTGCAAGGCCTTGAGCACGTCCTCAGCCCAGAGCCAGGACAACCAGTCCTCCAGCTGGATGGCAGTAAGCCCTACAGGAGCAGTGGAGTCAGCAGAAGACGCTTGATTTCCACCCAACCAGTCCCTGTGTGGGGGCCCAGCCACGGCGGCGACCAGCTTGGAGGCATCTAAGGAGGTTTTCTGCATATCTCAGGAGAGGAAAGTACTAAGCAACAGGTGGGCTTCCGAGAGCTGCTCCTTCTTCCTTTATAGCAGCATGGCTGCCACCTGTGGATCATATTCTACAGCAAGAGGAGGGGAATGCAAGTTCCTTTAAGAAAAATTATATAAAGTAGACCCTTGACATCATTCAGTCCCCCAAGCACTGTAATACAAGCCAAACAAATGTGCTAAGCCCCGCACGGAGGAAAGCACAC
>JAVSCE010014751.1:0-42186 GCA_032199065.1 Smutsia gigantea
AATTCAGGATGCCAACTCTGATCACTTTTTTTTTCCTCTTACTGCTGAGTTAAATTTAGTTTTATAACTCAGGACAGTGCTCTAAGTGTCCACTATTGAATAACCAGTTAGCAATGTCTGCCTGGGCTATGAGATGCAGAAGGGGCTGGAGGTTGTCTGTGTTAAAGGGCATACCCAGGTGGGCACAATGGATCTCAAAGGCTTCAGATAAATTCTTGAGATGTTAGCACATCATTTTTCTCTTAACAAAAGCTACTCAAACTTTCATCTGCCTGTGAATCCCCTGGGATTTTGATTACTATGCAGATGCTGATTCCATCTGCCTGGATTGGGGCCCAGGTGAGGCTGATGCTGCTGGTCCTCAGATCTCAATTTAATACCAAGCCTCTGAACTCTATAGTTTATTATAATGTTTATATATATAGTTTATTATAGGTAAACTTTATTATAGAATAATAAATTAAAAGCCTCATCATCCCTCTGCTTATTTTGGTGATTCTCTGCCAAAATAGTACTTTAGCAAAAGTAAAATACTATACCATTTACCAAAAAAATAATGAACAAAATGTTACCTGTTAAAATAACTCTGAAGGGCAATTAACTGCGGAGTCTGAGTGTACTTTTTATACAGTGCTCAGTAACTGGGCGCCTGCCTCTGTCAGACCTGCACTGCAGCACTGAGAAACCCCTGGAACCTTCCCGCCTTATTTGTTTGTTCTATCACATTGTTTTCTACCTTTGGTTCAGTCCAAGATGAGAGCCAAAATGGTAAACAGTATTTGATAACTGATATCTTTCCCTTCTCTCCTCCCGCTGCTGTCAATTAGTGAGTGCTTCTAGGCAGGATTAGAAATGTCACAGAATCAGGTCAGCAATACTTTGAAACCTGTTCTAAACCTGGAATTCCCTTGTATTACAGCAGGAATAATAAATTAAAAGCCTCATCTCTCTGCTTCAACCTTCCTTTTCTTCTACATGTTTCTTCTTTCCCTACGGTTGCTTAAATCATTCTGTTCAGTCTTTTCCTAAAAAGTGCTCAGTCACCATGCAGTACAGCCAGCAGCAGCAGTGGTGACCAGCTCCTCTTGGCATTAAGAAACAACAAACAAACAAAAAACCCCTTTATGTTATTGTTTTCCTTGCCCTAACATTCCAACTCGTAAGGTATATGATAGAACACCTTTTTTCCCCTCTTCTTTCTTCTCCTTCCCCTCCCACCTGCTTTGCTCCCTTTTCTCCTCCTTCTCCTCCCCCCTCTCCTCTCTTCCTCTCCTCCTCTCTGGTTTTTCCCTCTCCCTCCTCTCCTCTCCTCTTTCCCTCTCTTTTGCTCTCCCCACTCATTGCTCCTGGAATGTGCACGTATGACAGAAACCTCTCTGCCAGTGAGGTTGACGCATGTATGCAAAGTCTGTCATTCTGGAGTCCCCAGATTCTGAGCTCAGTGAAGCCTGAAAGGGTTATTTCAGGCTCCCCTTTCAGTAATCACCCTTCAAATGAATGCCTCAATTGTTTGTTTTAAATTAATGAATTGCTATTAACCAACCACCTGAAATCCAATACTTGAAGCTAGAACAGAGTTTCCATTAATGTGGAATAAACACGACATGTTTAAGGTAGCAGCGTGTTTATTACTTTTCATTTGAAGGAGCTAGGTAATGAGGTGGGATGTGTAGCATCTGCCATTTCTGTGTACAGTTTGTGTCCTGTGATGGGAGGCCAAGTGGCTCTGTCCAAATCAGGGTTGCAGACGTTAGCTCATGGTCTCCAGCTGGAATGTCTTATTGATATGATGAAAGTTTGGGTGGCAGCTTCCTTGACAAACAGACATCCTGAATCTCTGGTAGCCGTGTGAATGCGTGCGTGATGTCATCACAGCCTATCCAAGCGCATTGACCAGGTTCAGGGCTCAGAAGCCATTCTACAATGGAGGAGAAAGAAACAGGAGAGCTGTCAGAAACACTCAGCATCTTGCCTTCTCATGCAATCTTGCTCGGAGGAACTCTCCCTGAGGTTCTCCACTCCCCACCGCCCCTACCCCACCACCTCACGTCTGTGCTTTCTCCTCCTGAGCTTCCTAGAAGCACTGTTCAGCACTTTTCCATTTGCATGAGGCTTCCAAGCTGCCTTCAGTTGACCAGGAGAAATCCCATTTTGTCATTACAGGCTGATTAGCAGCAACACATGGGCAGGGAAGCTGACCATTGTACAAGTCTTTGGTCCGTATTATCATCCATTCTCTTTCCTATTATATTTCTGAGTACTTTTGGAAATCCACACACCTTGCCTTATTTTATACACAGTGGCCTGGCCTTAGATGAACATTTAACATGTGAATTTTCCTGTATGTGTGCAGCAAAGTGAGATGGAGGGATTTAAACACTTCAGGAGATTCTACCCATCCTTCACTCAATAGTCATGTGCCCCAGATTGACACCTCCTATGGGGATAGCAGATTCCTGGCTTCCACCTCCTGTTCCTTGCAACTATTTTTGCCTGACTATGATTCTAGTATTTAAAGACTCAGCATGTATTTTGAATATAATGTGACCCCTGTGTGAAGCTTGGCCGTATGGGACATTTCTTTTTAAAAGTAGAGTGTAGTGGAGTAATTAAGAATTAAGAAAGAACATAGAGATAAAGAAAGCATAGGGACTGAAATCAGACTCCCTGGTTCCAAATCCTGGCAGTAGCTATTAGCTATTTTGCCCTCAGTCTCTCTGTGACTCAATTTCTCATCTGTAAAGTAGGGTGAGTATTATAGGGAAGGAAAATGTTTTCCTCTCCTCTCTTAGGTTCAGAACTTGGGCCTGTGAATTAAATTGTCAAAAGACAAATTAACAGGAGAAAAGATTTATTATGCATGCAAACAGAAGCTTCACAGAAAAGAAATAAAAACCCAAGCTTAGAAGTGGCTAGGCTTGAGAGTTTATATGCCATTTTAACAAAGGGTAAGACATTGTGGAGAAGTGACTAGACAAAGGAAAAGGGGTTGGGCTTCTAGGGGCTGTAAATTGTGGGAAGGTAAATATATGGGGGAATTTAATGGAAGATAAGGGTTATTTAGTAAGGTTTGTTATACAGACTTAAATTGGTGCCATGTCTATCGTGATTAAGAGTGATTAAGAGTCTTAAGGTTTGTTTTCCTGTTCTGGGTATGGGAGATGGGACGGGAACACCTGCACAAAGAGAAAATTTTGCCCTGCTTTTAGGCAGAAAGAGTGAAGGCAGAAAGTTCCTCTTATGCCTGCTGTTTCTTAATTGCTTTCAGCTCAAAATAATCTTTATGCTGAAGTGACACATTTTGGGGTGGCATATTATGATACCCTTCAGTGTAAAGTTTAAAGAGGAAGAAACTCATGAGGATTAATAGTAAGCATTTTATAAATGTTCTTTTTCGCACTGTGTGTGGTAGGGGAACAGGCTTAAACCACATAGCTGGGGAAGTACATACATGCTCTTCGGGAACCACTGGGGCATGGGAGTGCTGTCCTCAGTCAGCTCCCTACAGAAGCCAAGGTGGCCAATCAAATAGCCACAGAGAGTAAGGCCTGGCCTTGCTGAAGACCTTGCCTTTACTATGGGGCTTAGAGTGGGCTGGCAGTGAGAGGGTTTGGCTAGTGGTTAGGAGTGGTTGGGTTGGTCTGGGCCGATGAGGAATGATGGGTTACTAAGTGATCTCTAACGGCCCCTCCTTCTACCATCACTGCATGTGTTTCATCATAATATGCCTATGTTTTAAAGACTTCCACCCCCTACTGGCTCATGAGCTAAGGGTTGGGTCAGTCATAGGCAGAGCTGGCTTTCCTCCATAGTCCTCTATTTTGCTTCCCAGTCAATGTTTTCCCACCCAACTCCAAATAGATGCTTCCTGTGCCGTTTATCAGTATTTTCATGGTGACCCAAGCCTCCTGGAAACCCCTCTCTTTAAGCTGCATCCATCTGCTATTCCTTCTCTAGTGGCTCAGCTCTAGATCCAGCTTAGATGGTAAACTGAGGCCTGCTGAAGGGTTAATAAGGGTTAATGAGTTAGTCTCACTCAGGCCCAGTGTGACATGATATGGTTAACCATCTACTAAATTATATGATGACATAATATGCCCTTTCTCTCCCTCCCCATTCCCACTGGCCTGCTGTCATTCTGAAAATGCCCAGCATGAATCATTTATTTGGGTTAATAAGCTGGTGTGTGGTCTGAAATTTAAGTTAAGTAGGGATGTGCTGAAACAACAAGGCAATCTTAACCAGAGCCCCTTATTCAGAATAAAGCTACTCAGTTTGGTTTCCCTGGGCATGGGGACTCAGGGTGGCAGAGAAGAGAACACAGAGTGTCCCCTTTGTACTTAAGAAAGTAACTTATTTTCTTTTTCCCTGAAGCTCTTTCCTCTCAAAGCTGCCTATTCATATCAGATCTGGAAACTTTGCAAAGTACCTTACCCCCGGGGCGTATACTCATGTGAAATATTTGGAATAACTAAGAGTGTAACTTGCCAACCAGACTGTTAAAACTGAAGTCAGTTTCTCACTCTTGTATATTGGAAGGTCTTCTTTAAATCTTTTGGGTGTACTCAGCGTCAGACTTGCTCTTTTTTCTGAACCTGCTGTCCACCTATATATATCTTAAAAGTAAGCTGGTATATTCATGGTTCTGAATACTTACTCTGTAAAGCAAAGACAATTCTTGGTGGCTTTCAGGAACCCCAGGTTGGAATCCAGATGCTTCAGAATGAGGCAAATTGTCCTGTCCCTGAGATCACCTTTCTCCGTGGAGCCTTCGTTGTATGGAAGTATGTGAAAACCACTGTCCTGGCAATGGGTTTCAGCCCCAGGCAAGTTCGCTATGGATTCAGTGTGACCAAAGAAATTGACAGCAAAACGTTCTTTGGGGTTGTCTTGCCAATGGGTTTCAGCCCGGACAAGTTCGCTATGGATTCAATGTGACCAAAGAAGTTGACAGTAAAACTTCTTGGCGTGAAAGGGTTATACCCAACTTTATTTCCAGGTGGCAGGTCAGTCACTAAAATCCCGTTCACTCAGAGTGAGTCTGTATGCAGCAAGCCAGTCTCTGCCTCTGGGCTCCTCTGTCTGCACAGTTGTCCTCTGGGCCTCTCTGCCTACACAGCCACCCCACACAGCCGTCCTCTGGGCCTCTCTGCAGAGTCGTCTTGCACAACCGTCCTCTGGGCCTCTGTCCTTGGTGCTGCCACCACTCCAGCCTCTACTCTGTTCTCCTGCAGCCTCGCAGCCATGCCACCATGTCACGCCCAGAGCACTGGGCGGAGCTCTTTATGTAGGGTCAACAGCCATGTATTGCCCACAGGTGTGCAGTGAGCTAATCAACCAGGGCCAGGTGAGAATCCTGGCCACAGAAACTCTCATTTTATCCACAGGGGTGAAAGGGTTTATCACCCGGCTTGTTCTCCCAGCGGTAGGTTGAGCAATAGCATCTCTGCCTCCTTGCAGAGCACTGGGCCAAGCTCTCTATATATTGCAGTAATAGCTTATTGCCTAAAGGTGTGGAAGCAGTAGCCTAGCAACAGGCCAGTTACATCATCAGGTGGTTTAAGTTCAGTGAGGATCCTGGCCATAGGAACCCCAACTTCCTCACAACCACCCCCAGGAGAACAAAGGCTGTTTATTTAAAGCTAGCTATAGCAAGGGAGCTGGGCGCCATCATTTGTATTTTGGTGTAGACTCAAAGGCAGGCATATGAGTGGCAAAGCTTTATAGTGGGAAAAAGGGGAAGGCTCCAGGTAGGCCTTGATTGGAGGCTTTTGGCATGGGGAGGCTGGAGGCAGTGGGTCATCCTATCTGATTGGTTAGGGGTGCATACTTGGCTTTCTCTGACTGGTGCTGAGCTGGAAGTAGGGCTGTGGATAAAGTGAAGGTTCCTGTGGCCAGGATTTTCACCTGGCGCTGGTTGGCTATCTCACTACACATGTGTGGGCAATGTGTTGTTATTGACTTTATAAAAAGAGCTCCGCCCAGTGCTCTGGGTGACACAGTGGCACAGCTGTAAGGCTGTAGGAGAGCAGAGCAGAGGCTGGAGTGGTGGCAGTGCCAAGGACAGAGAGACTGAGACGGCTGTGGTGGGTAGAGAGGCCCAGAAGCAGAGACCGGCTTGCTGCATGCAGACTCACTCTTGAGTGGACAGGATTCTAGTGATTGACCTGCTACCATGGGAATAAAGTTGGGTATAACCCTTTCACTCCAAGAATGTTCTACTGTCATTTCTTTGGGCACACTGAATCCATAATGAACTTGCCTGGGCCTGAATCCCCTTGGCAAGACAAGGGGAAGCTGTCATTTATTAGGTAGGTCCTGGTCATTTTGGGCTGATTGTTATAGGAGTTACTGTTTGGCTTCCTGGATTGTTGCTGGAGACAGCACTTTGACTTCCTGCAAGTCTGGCTTACAGACAGCAAGCTGGCTTTCTGGGCTCGTTACTGTAGACAGTGCGTTGGTTGTTACTGCAGGTTGTGGATGAGAGTTTGATATATGGCTTGGCCAGTGTCCATTATCCGTTTAGTCTCAATTGAAAGCTGTAACACTTCACATTTCTTTGTGTGAATGAAGTTATCTGATAGTTCCCACACACCCTGCATATACTTTGGGAAGCAGTTCCTTAAGGAAAGCCCGTAGTGGCTGCTGTACAGTGTTGCCAAGAACCCTCATCAAGCTAGGAGGACTTACTCCATTAGATGCCCTGAGGTGTCAGAATTCTCCTGTCTGGGAATTGCCTAAGGTTAGACCTTTTCCCATGGGCAGCGAATAGCCAGTGACAGGTCCATGCAGGTGGCATACTGGCCTGGTTTCTGCAGCCCAACCTGTCACAACTCTGAAGGGCCATCCCAGTGGCAGGGCTCCCATTAGAGTCTCCCGAGCCCTGGTTGAGGTGGTCTTCAAGCTCAGCTTCTCCTTCTACCTAGTTCTACTTCTTTCTCTTCCCTAAATTTTAATTCTCCCAGCGCTTCACAATAAACTTCGTGTTTGCTAAGCACCATCTCAGTGTGCCTCCTGGGGGATGTTACCTGTAACAATCCTTCTTTAAATTATCCTAATTTGTGTGTACCATCTGTTTTGTGCTGGGAGCATGACTGACACAGGATATTTATTATTTATTCCAGGTTCATGATTTGCAACAGGACTCATTTTTTATTGTTAATGTTTGTTTTTTACATAGACCAGGGGATGTAAGGTTGTTCTGATTGTGTGAATGGAAGTGTGTTTAACATGCTTTTTATTTCTTTTTTCAATCACCCTTTCTGGTCTGTCACATCTACACACACACACACACACTCCTTTTATAATGCCCAATGTATATATCTAGGATTCAGAACTTAATGGGAATGAGGTACTTATACAGAGAAGAGACAGGCACAGCATATCTTGGTTTGGATTTGCACAAAGACCATCAGAGGCAGCTGGGTGCCCTGACAGGGTATGGAATTGACAAAAGAGCTCATTCGTTGCTATGCTACAGATCTTTTGTGTTGTGCCTTACATAACTCTTCTGTAAGAACATATACCAAGAATCTGTGCAGTTCAGTTTATGGCAGTTCTTCACAAACATTGGACTTTCCTGGTTTTTGAGCCAAGTTCAGAACCCCCCAGACAACGTGATCACAGGGAAGAAAGCAGGGTCAGTACCCAGGTGGCAATGAAAAATATGTCCACAGCCAACTCCCTTGTACTTTACAAAGTTATTTTTTTGCAGTGTTTGTCTAGAGGTAGAATTATAGCACAGAGCTTTAACATGGGCCCTTGACCCGCCTAGGTTCAAATCCTCTTTTTTGCCTTTTACTTTCTCTGTTGTCTTGGGATAGTCCTTAATCTCTCTGTAGCTCATTTGTCAAATGAAGAAGATAATATCTGATAAAGTAGTTGTTCCAATTGAATGAGTTAATCTGTGTGAAGAACTAAGAATTTTGCTTCGTATGTAGTAAACATCATATAACTATCAGGATACTGGCTTCATTGTTTTCCATGTAGAATTTAAAAATTGTTATATAATTAGATCTGTCAATGTTCTCCTCTTTATCTTTTTTCTCTGAGAAAAGAACCTTAATATCCTGATAGCTTTCACCTGTATTTTCCTCTAGCACATTTCTTCTAAAAATGTGTTATGGCAAAAAATAAAGTTTCAAGACAAGAACGATATACTTCATTTCTCCAAGTCTATCAAGGTTTTAATAGTCATAACATATAAAGAGTACTATACATCAATAAAAAAGACAACCCAATAGATGTATGGGCAAAGTATATATACAGGCAATGTACAAAATAAATATGAATAACCCAATAAACATAAGAAAAGATGAGTAACCTCATTAGTAATGCAAAAATGCAAATTAAAACAAAATGAGATTCCTTGCCATCTATTCTTTTGGCAAAACTTTAAGGAAATGAGTGAACAAGATTCCTGCACTCACTTCCCCCATACTACCTCTAGTATTTTGGAAGCTATTCATCTTATAGCGATTGTAGTGCTTGCTACTAAGTTGAAATATTTTTTGGTTATGAATTAATGTTTTTCTATCAATATGTAAAATTTTGATATCTCTATCCTGCCCCCCCCATCTACTTTCCTCTCCCAACATTTTTTGCTGAATTATTTAGTGTACTGGAAGATGGAGCAGAATGATTCTCAGATAATTTCAACTGTATTAATTCTTCTATTCAACCCATTTATTTATATTGCCATAAATCATCTTTTCAGTTTCTAAGAACTGATTTAATCTTTTTCATAATCATCTGTTTTGCTTCTATGGATTAGTTTTCCTCTTGAATTTCATGAGCTGTGGCTGCCATTTGGCACTTTGGATATTATGATACACCCTTATATTGCAGATAAGTCTGACTTTTTCTTTAAACTATTTGAGTAGGTTTCTATTACTTGCAATCAAAATAATGTCTAATGAGGACAGGAATCTTACTGAGAATTGGAAATTGAGGAGATCACATCTAGTTAGTTGAATCAACTAAGGCCTAATGTGGTGGTTTGTAACATTTAGTTTTTCAGGTGGATAAGATTTAACCTACGAAGAATGAGTAAAGTGTACCTGGTTGAAAGAAGAGTAGTAACAAAATTGGGCCAGCACAAAGTTTTTAGAGAACAAAAAGCATTACGGTTTGGCTGGATCATAGGATAGGTGTGTGTGTGTGTGTGGGGAAGCTGGAATGGTATTTGGGAGCATCATATGGAGGGCCATGAATGCCAGGGAGAAGACTTTGAAAATAGCCTGACACTGAGGAGGTGCTAAAAGAATTTAAATAAAAGCATGGCATGATCAAAGCTGTTCAGAAAGATTAATCTGGCTACGGTGTCTGGATGCATTGGAGTGGTGGTGACTGGTAGAGGAAGGACAAGTGGGGAGACTGTCGAATTAGTCCAAACAAGGTGTACTGAAGGTCTGAACATGTGGAAATGGAAATATTTTGCACTCCATTTAGTATTTGGGTATCTAGATTAGAAAGTAGCATATGTAAAGGAATACTTGTACTTTTATGTTCTTAGAATCAAGTAATAACAGATTGTAGTGATAAGATGCAGAGTGACCAAAAATGTAACTCTTGCTATATTAAAAAATATCTACTCTTTACCCCCCTTAAACATTCACTAGACAGTTTCTTTTAATATTTCAACAGATCACATTGACAACATTTTTGAAATTAGAATTGCATCATTTGATGAGTTCTTCAAAGACCTCATCTTTAGAAATGTGTTCCTTAAAATGAATTCCTAACTTTTCCTCTCAAGTTCTAAGCTAAACAGTATCTCTTTTATACTTTTAGCATGTTTCAGAATAATTTTATTGATCTTGATCCTTGGGTAGTTTCCTGGAAATTTTGCACTCTGCAGCTTCCCTTGATTCTAGAGACCTAGGAGAAACGAGGCATAGAGAACTTAAATGTAGCCCCCCACTTTTTTCTCCCCCCAGCCGCCAATCAAGCAAGTAAGCCTGAGAATGCTGAAGTGAGAATAGGATAAAAGAGTTTAATTTCCTTGGTAATAGCACATCTAACTGAACTTGTTTTGTCTTGTAGGACTACATATCAGTACGGCAAGAGCTGGAGGTGAGGAGGGGAAAAATTCATAGATTTTCAGAGTACAGTAGGTTTCAGGGTATGCCGCCCAGATCCATCTTGTCCTTCCAGGACTTAAGCACTAGTTCCACCAGCCTCTGGGAGTGCCGTCAGCCCCCTCTGGGAATTGCCCTTGGTTGAAAACACTGCCTTACCATAATATTGCACATGTAATTGTAGATTAATGATAATAAAATAAATTAAAAAAAAAACCTCACTGAAACAAACAAACAAACAAACAAACAAACAAAAAAGAAAACACTGCCTTGCCCAAGGTCACACCTTTTTCTGGGGAGCAGCCTGCATCCAGTAGATGGTACATGGGTGTACAGATATGTGGTGCATCAAGCCAATTTGGGACAACCTTCAGAGCTCCTTAAAGGATTGCCTGAGACCTTTTGTATGAGTTTGCTGTTACTGGTTGTAACAAATCACCATAAACTTTGGGGCCTATCTTATAGTTCTGGAGGTTAGACGTCTGAAATAAACCACTCTGGGATAAAATTAAGGAGTCAGCAAGTCTGCATTACTTCTGGAGGCTCTTGGAGAAAATCTATTCCCTTACCTTTTCCAGTTTGTAGAGGCCACCTGTATTCCTTGGCTCCTGACTCCTTCCGTCATCAAAGCCAGCAGTGTAACATCTTCTCTCATCTCGGACCTCTGCTTCCAACCTTGTTTCTTCCCTTTCTGACTCTGACCCTCCTGCCTCCATCTTTTCCTTATAAGGACCCTTGTGATTACCTTGTGCACATCTGGATAATCCAGCCTGATCTCCCCATCTCAAGAGCCTTAACTTAATTACACCTGCAAAGTCCCTTTTGCCATCTAACGTAACATTCACAGATTATAGGGACTAGGACATGGATAGCATCACAGGCCAACTTGTCCTTCTGCCCACTCCTGTTGTCCTCAATTCCCCATGGGTCTCAGTCCTAAGAGCACTCCCCAGTAAACTTTGTGCACATAAATAATCACCTCCTAGTCTGCTCCTCAGGGGGACCCAACCTTTTATGCCGAGCTATCTAGGAGGTTGGAAGAGGCTGGGCATGGAGCTATTCATTTGGAGTGGAGTTATACTGTAAATACTCCTGAGAGCCTTGACTAACCAGATGCTAATTCAGAATTCCTTTGGAAGCCACTCTGTCTTAACTCCCTGAAGTAATATTCCTTAGCCCTCCAGAGACTTGGATCTTATTTTAAAAGCAAGGGGCTCAATTTCTCCTTCGGTCCCTCATTGAGGAGATTCTCTCAGGTAATGCTGAGCAAAAATGCCAGGGACTTCAAAGAGGAAACCAGATAGGAAGGGTGCCACAGGTTGGGTTTCCTGAGAAGATTTCAAGAGAATAATAGACCTGCAGACAGTTTCTTAGGGAATATCTTGGTGTCAACACTTTTGGAGGAAGGGAAGGAATCAGAATTGGGCAGAGGAAGAAGTTGGGCTGCAATATAGTCTCAACAAACAATTCAGGCAGTCCCTTGGCAGAGCACTGGAGCTGGGAAGTTCTTTTCAAGGTGTCCCATGTTGGGGCAAGAGCTCTGAGTCTTTATACTCCTGCCTGGTTAATCATTGGAAGTAAGTTGCCCACAGAAAGGGGAGAAAAACTGCCAAGGTGTCTTACAAAGCGACTGTATGATTTTGCACTCCCACGAGTCACATATGGAAGTCCTAGTTGCTCCATATCCTCATTAGCACTTGGTATTGTCAGCTATTATTATGTTTAAAAAGTTAGCTATTCTAGAGGATGTATATCTCATTGTGGTTTTAATTTGCATTTCCCCAGTGACTAATGATGTTGAACACGTTTTTATGTACTTATTTGACATGCATAGCGCTTCTTTGGTGAAGTGTCTGTTCAAATCTTCTGCCTGTTTTTTTAAAAAATTGGGTTGTTTGTCTTCTTATTGTTGGATTTTGAGTACAAGTGTTTTATCAGATATGTTTACAAATATTTTCCTAAGTCTGCTACTTGTATTTTCAAGTGGTGTTTTTAAGAATAAGTGAGAGTAATCTCAACTCAAGTGCCTAGGTTTTGAGAGCAGGACAAGAAAGGAAGGACCAAGGTGGGAAAAGCTGGAGTGGAGTAACTGTGCATCCAAGGAGTACAATCAGGAAGATCGATCAGTTTCATAAGACACATTTTTCTGCTTCTGTTACTTGGGCTACAGCACATGGCATTGATATAGAATTCCCCAAAACAAATAGAGCATATTATAACAAGCTCGGTTGGGAAACTTCAAGTTCCCTCCTACTGGGGAGATTCCTGCCAGTGGAAATAGCACTCATGTAATGCTAATTATACAAAACAGTTGCTTACTCTGTATGTAGTGTGGTATAAATGATAAGATGGTACTGAATAAATAAAATTAACTTTAAAAGACAGAAGCTGCTGCTCCAAACATGCCTAGGTATTGATCAAGTCTTAGTTTTGGGAAGAGCCTGGAAGCTGTTCCTCCTGAGAAGAGGAGGAACTCAATTGTGTTACCTTGAAAACAGAAGCTAAGTTAAGGCCTTTGGTGCAAGCAGCTTATTTGGGACATGGTTTCAGAAAGCAAGAGTAAAGATGTGGGGGGAGTGAGACTGGGAAGGAGACTAAGCTGATTTAAAATGTAGTGGATGATGTTACTGCTGCTGCCTAGCTCCCGTGTACTGACCCTGTTTGCCCAAACCCCAGCTTCTGTGTGTTTTGCTGTTAATGATTAATACCTGCAGCCTACTTTGTAGAAGTTTCTAGGAACTGTTAGAGTTTCCTGGAGACATTGAGAACGAGTTGTACCTGGGAGTTTACATCTCCCCAGCCCCCGCCATGCCCAACGGTGACCCATAGGCAAAGGCTGACTGGTACAAGAGTGTGAAAGCCCAGGTCCCTTGCCTTCAGGTGGGAAAGACTGTTTTATGACTTACATTCCAGAATTCCCTAAGGCTGGGATTCACCTGAAATCTCACTCTTGGTTTCCTTCTTCCCCAGCCCTGCTCTGCATCCATCACTCCCTTACTGCTCCCTCCTGAGAGCACTTATATCCTTATTAGATCACTCACACATGACTCGTCACCTCAGGGTCTGCTCCTGGGACAGGGCCTAAAGAGGCATTATCAAGGTAGCTTCTGTAGGGAACAGCACCACTATTCTCCTAGAGCTTCACAAGAAGCATACAGAGAAAAATGAAGATGCCATACCTTATTTCATGCAATTGGCAATTCATAACAAGGTTTCATACTTTGTCTTTCTAAGAATATGAATATTCAAAAAAATTTAAAGCATTATGGGAAACATCAATCTTTTACAAAGCTCATTTCTTCTGCATTTTACATTCTCAATAATGAGATAGAAAATGAGACTTTTCTTTCACCAATGCCTTACTGTTTGTTCCCATCTCCAGGGCTTTCGTGAATACAGACAGTATTTATGTGGTAAGATAAAAGAAGTATATAGAAATTAAACAGTATTTCAATTTTGCCAACCCTGTGTATTTGATTTTACACAAGTGCCTCTAAGTGAAAGAGTAACAGGAATGATAAATCACCATCTTACAACTTTCAGTAAAACCTTTTTTACATATGTCTTGCCAATGGGTTTCGGCCCCAAGCAAGTTCGCTATGGATTCAATGTGACCAAAGAAATTAACAGCAAAACATCCTTGGGGTGAAAGGGTTATACCCAACTTTCTTTCCAGGTGGCAGGTCAGTCACTAAAATCCCATTTACTCAGAGCGAGTCTGCGTGCAGCAAGCCGGTCTCTGCCTCTGGGCCTCTCTGTCTGCACAGCCATCCTCTGGGCCTCTCTGCACAGTCATCCCACACAGCCGTCCTCTGGGCCTCTCTGCACAGTCATCCCACACAGCCGTCCTCTGGGCCTCTCTGCACAGTCATCCCGCACAGCCATCCTCTGGGCCTCTCTGCACAGTCGTCCTGCACAGCCATCCTCTGGGCCTCTGTCCTTGGCACTGCCACCACTCCAGCCTCTGCTCTGCTCTCCTGCAGCCTTACAGCCACACCACTGTGTCGCGTGCAGAGCACTGGGCGGAGCTCTTTATATAGAGTCAATAGCCACGTATTGCCCACAGGTGTGCAGTGAGCCAATCAACCAGGGCCAGGTGAGAATTCTGGCCATAGGAACTCTCATTTTATCCACAATGTACTTCCCAGAAAATAAGAAAGCCAATGACTGAATTGACTGGATAATGAATCCTTTGCAAATCATGTGCTTTCTAATCCCTTCTCAAGTTATTTGAGAGAGGGCGTAAGTTATCAATCGATATGTTATTAAAAATGTTTCTGATGACACAGCTACTATTTGACTTTCAGCATACAGCTGGGATTGGAAGTGATTTTGCTATCATAAAACTAATTCTATTCACTTACTTATCTAGGTGATGAAGGTTTCCCAATTCTTATATTTATAAATGTAACACAAGTGTACTGTAATCTTTGAAGAATACCAGGTTATATCACCAAAAAAGAAAACTGCAGACCAATATCCCTGATGAACGTAGATGCAAAAATACTCAACAAAATATTAGCAAACCGAATTCAAAAATACATCAAGAGGATCATACACCATGATCAAGTGGGATTCATCCCAGGGATGCAAGGATGGTACAACATTCAAAATCCATCAACATCATCCACCACATCAACAAAAAGAAGAACAAAAACCACATGATCATCTCCATAGATGCTGAAAAAGCATTTGACAAAATTCAGCATCCATTCATGATTAAAACTCTCAACAAAATGGGTATAGATGGCAAGTACCTCAACATCATAAAGGCCATATATGACAAACCCACAGCTAACATCATACTTAACAGCGAGAAGCTAAAAGCTTTTCATCTAAGATCGGGAACAAGACAGGTTGCCCACTCTCTCCACTGTTATTCAACATAGTACTGGAGGCCCTAGCCACGGCAATCAGACAAAACAAAGACATACAAGGCATCCAGATTGGTAAAGAAGAAGTCATATTGTCAATATTTGCAGATGACATGATACTGTACATAAAAAACCCTAAAGACTCCACTCTAAAACTACTAGAACTAATATCTGAATTCAGCAAAGTTGCAGGATACAAAATTAACACACAGAAATCTGTTGCTTTCCTATACGCTAACGATGAACTAACAGAAAGAGAAATCAGAAAAACAATTCAGTTCACAATTGCATCAAAAAGAATAAAATACCTAGGAATAAACCTAACGAAGGAAGTGAAATACCTGTACTCTGAAAACTACAAGACACTCCTAAGAGAAATTAAAGAGGACACTAAAAAATGGAAATGTATCCCATGCTCTTGGCTAGGAAGAATAAATATTGTCAAAATGGCTATACTACCTAAAGCAATCTACAGATTCAACGCAATCCCTATCAAACTACCAACAGCTTTCTTCAATGAACTGGAACAAATAATTCTAAAATTCATATGGAACCACAAAAGACCCCGAATAGCCAAATCAATCCTGAGAAGGAGGAATAAAACGGGGAATTACGCTCCCTGACTTCAAACTCTACTACAAAGCCACAGTAATCAAGACAATATGGTATTGGCACAAAAACAGACCCATAGACCAGTGGAACAGAATAGAAAATGCAAACATTAACCCAAACATATACAGTCAATTAATATTTGATAAAGGAGCCTTGGGTATACAATGGGGAGATGACAGCCTCTTCAGCAGCTGGTTTTGGAAAAACTGGACAGCTACGTGTAAGAGAATGAAACTGGACTACTGTCTAACCCCATACACAAAGGTAAACTCAAGATGGATCAAAGACCTGAATGTAAGTCATGAAACCATCAAACTCTTAGAAAAAAAGGCAGAATCTCTTGGACATAAACATGAGCGACTTCTTCATGAACATATCTCCCTGGGCAAGGGAAACAAAAGCAAAAATGAACAAGTGGGACTATATCAAGCTGAAAAGCTTCTGTACAGCAAAGGACACTATCAGTAGAACAAAAAGACATCCAACAGTATGGGAGAATATATTCATAAATGACATATCCGATAAGGGGTTGACATCCAAAATACATAAAGAACTCACACACTTTAACAAACAAAAAGCAAATAATCCAATTAAGAAATGGGCAGAGGACATGAATAGACACTTCTCTAAAGAAGAAATTCAGATGGCCAACAGGCACATGAAAAGATGCTCCACATCGCTAATCATCAGAGAGAATGCAGATTAAAACCACAATGAGATATCACCTCACACCAGTGAGGATGGCCAACATCCAAAACACAAACAACAACAAATGTTGGCGAGGATGTGGAGAAAAGGGAACCCTCCTACACTGCTGGTGGGACTGCAAATTAGTTCAACCATTGTGGAAAGCAGTATGGAGGTTCCTCAAAAAACTCAAAATAGAAATACCATTTGACCCAGGAATTCCACTCCTAGGAATTTACCCTAAGAATGCAGCAGCCCAGTTTGAAAAAGACATATGCACCCCTATGTTTATCGCAGCACTATTTACAATAGCCAAGAAATGGAAGCAACCTAAGTGTCCATCAGTAGATGAATGGATAAAGAAGATGTGGTACATATACACAATGGAATATTATTCAGCCATAAGAAGAAAACAAATCCTACCATTTGCAACAACATGGATGGAGCTAGAGGGTATTATGCTCAGTGAAATAAGCCAGGCGGAGAAAGACAAGTATTAAATGATTTCACTCATATGTGGAGTATAAGAACAAAGAAAAAACTGAAGGAACACGGAGAAGACAAGTAGTGATTCTATAGCATCTCACTACGCTGATGGACAGTGACTGTAATGGGGTTGTGGGGGGGAACTGATGAAGGGGTAGTTTAATAACCATAATATTGCACATGTAATTGTAGATTAATGATACCAAAATAAATTATATATTAAAAAAACCCGAAGAATAGTAACAGCAGACTCACAGAACCCAAGAACGGACTAATAGTTACCAAAGGCGAAGGGACTGGGGAAGATGGGTGGGAAGGGAGGGATAAAGGGGAAAAAGGGGCATTACGATTAGCAGACGTAATGTTGGGTGTCATGGGAAGGGCTGTACAACTCAGAGAAGACAAGTAGTAATTCTATAACATCTTACTATGCTGATGGACAGTGACTGTAATGGGGTTGGTCGGGGGGACCTGATGAAGGAGGTAGTTTAATAATCATAATATTGCACGTGTAATTTTAGATTAATGATACCAAAATAAATTATTAAAAAAAAAAGAATACCAGGTTATATTATTTAGTTCATCTTATGAAAGGCTCATTCTGTGCACGGGTCTGGTACATTCCTGGGAGTTTCCAGTGAAGAGCACCCCTGTGCTACTATACGGTTTTTATTTGTTTATCTGTTCCTTAACCTTCTGATAGGAAGGTACAACTTGGGCTGTATTTTGAGTACCTCTGGGCTACTGTGAGGCTGGGGACTTGTTCACTAATTACAAAAAGGAGTGGCAGAGAGTCCTTTTCTGACATTCTTTGTTCAGACAAAACAGCGTTAGCTCCATCACTTTGAAATGACTTGGCAAGATGCTTTTAACACAAGGTCACAGTGTTTGCTATAAAATTAGGGAGTTCTAAGGCGCCAATGAAAATTTAGTAATGCACGTATTTCCTTGATGTGTTTTGAGTACCTGATACTCTTAGCATCTTCAATTATACATATTCTGGGAAAGCACTCTTTAAACAACATGCTACCCATGATAACCAGCTCTCCCTTAATAGATTTTATTTATTCAAATGGGGAGTTGGGATTTTCCATGACCTTTACATATCTTTTTTGTTATACTTCATAAAAATGAGAGCTCATCGATATAACAATCATTGTATTCATTGTACTTGTTAATATCTTAACACTATTAAAGCCAGAAAAAACATTGATAAGTGCCTGTTACAGTAATTTTAATTTTGTGAAGATCTTGCAATCATTGCAATGAAAGCATGAGAGTTAAGTTGATCGTGAACTAGACTGATTGATTTTAAGTGCCCCGGAGAGAATGAAGAAGAGAGAAGGGCAAAAAAATAATCATGCCACATTTGACTCTGGAAAATAAGCTGCTTCATCACACATCAGTGCCTAAAATATATATGAGTGAACATTAGAATTGCAAATGAATTGGTGGAGGAAAGAACTCTGCTTTTACATGATTTTGTTTTGCATTGGACTAGGGGATTTTTTTCTACTATAAACTAAGAATGAATTCCCAATTTGAAGAGCGGCATGGACAAGATTACCCTATTTCGTGTTGTGATAATGAAAGGATGCTTTTTTGAAGATCTGTCTCTTCTTAAAATCATCTAAGTGGAATCTAATGAGCTTGATTAATTAGAAAAAAATAGCATTCATGCCAGAAAAGTATTTTATTGCAAATATATGTTTAATTCGTGAAGCATGACACCTGTGTGTAAATATGTTCAAGCTCCAGAGTCCTTGGGTTTTACACTCAGATGAGGAGCCAGATTCTGCCTAGTTAAATGATAAGGTGTTGGGATCCTGACCTATATGGTATGATTTTAAGTGCCCCCGAGAGGGTGCAAAGAGATCAGTAACTCCTAACTTCATGCTGCCTCCCAAATGCTGATCCTTGCTTTTTTAACAGACACTAAATAGGAATTTCCATGTTGATTATTATTCCTATGTTTTGGGATTTTTCCACCTAACCTTATTTTGAATGCAAGCATGATTGATGTCTTCTGTCCATACAGGAGACTACAGCGAGAGTTAGATGGAGGCAAATCTGAGTATAGAACACTGCCATTCTTAATGTGTGACCTCAGGCAAGTTGCTCTAGGATATGGAGCTTGGTTTTGCAGCCTTACTACCATTTACAAGGGATTTAATGTTTTTGTTTACCCCAGTGTATCTGCTCTATAAGTCCAGAAGAGAGCTTGTGGCTTCTTTTTTTCACAGTGGCACACATACAAAGAAAGTGAGATATGTGTGTCCATAATTAAACTCTCTTTACATGGATGTATAAAGCAGCCTAAGGTCAATGTGGGAAATCTGGCATGTGTCCCTGTACTCTGTGGTCACTCAACTTCAGTTGCCTCATGGCAGGATGAACCCATGTGCTGTACAATCCAGGGTCATCTTTAGTGTACATATCAACTTGAGTAAATCTAGATAAAAATGAGGGCTTATAAAGGATGATGCCTATTGACAAACTTAAGGAGAAATGCCATGAAATAATAGAAGGACAGCATGTGTTGTCTATGTATGTGAGTATCTGCTGGATGGTGAAGAGAGAAGAAATGACAACTTGGCATTCAGTGAGAACCACCATATCGTGAATATGGACCTGGCCAGAGAAACCAAGGCACTTGTCTAAAGGTGAATGTGGTTCTTCTGTTGCTTGAAAATGTTGTATCTATCTCGTTGGAGGAAGTTACCTTGCAAGAAGTTGCTAGGTTTCATCAAAACCCACTGCTTCCCCCTTCCATTGCATCCAGACCCATAATTGGAGTGTTATGTCATGTCACACTCAGTGAGGGACACATGCAGAGATGGAGTGGGAAGGAAATAGTTTACACATTGGTCAAATGGCAAGAATTTTGCTAAATTATATCAGCAATAATACGGGAATTATATATGAGAATGAATTCTAAAAGTACTAGAACAAGGAGGATGAAATATAACATTGGCTAAACATACCTAGGATTAATAAATTCTGCATCCAGAAACTCAACAGGCTCGACATTCCAGACGGACTGGGAATGGCTGACTCAAATCTGAACACAGGAGTGGCCTGTAAGGTTGTGATGCCACAAGTAGCCTGACGGAATTCAAGGGCTTAGAGACATTTAAGCCTCTATGTTGGCTTGAACCTTGGAAGGAATGTATTATGTGTGCTCCTTCCCCCACTTCACCCACTCTATGCCCTGGCAAGATGAAAATGACGTACTTCCTTCTTCTGAAGGCACTGAGAAATGCATGGGTGGGAACTTTGAAAACTCTGTCACAGCTATCTTCTTCCAGTTAGCAGTGATGGTGAGGAGGGTGCCACTGAACTAAGCTTCCTCATTTCACTGCAGATAATGGCATCCTGGAATGGCAAAGACCAAGACCAAGACAAAGTGGGTGTGATTACTGTCATAGGCAGCAGAGCCAGAGTGGCAGTCAAATAGTTTTGTCCTGTAGGGATCTTTGAAGATGGCTGATTAAGCTCAGCTAGGATGGAAAAAAACCTATCAGCCTATTGTCACAATTTAGCTTCCTCAAGACCAAACTCTTAAGACAGGATTTGCATTGTGAGATTTTACTAGGAAGTCCTCTTGGGATTAATACCCACGGGGGAATGAAGGAAACATGATTAGGCAGAAGGAGAAGTTGAACTGTGATGCAGTTACAACAGGGGCTATGGTTTATCTAACAGTGAGCCCAGCAGCTGAGAGTATTCAGATTTGGAGCAAAGTTTCCAGGCCTTTATGCTTCTGCACTGACCAGTCAATGGATATAGACTGCCCCCAGAAAGGTGAATGATCTTAGGCAAGGCAACTCTCTTTGCAGGCCCAGACAAGCCCCAAAGAGGGACTCAGGTGAGAACTGTTGACTGCCAACACTCTTAACAACTAAGGGAATGAGTACTCCAGTCGTAAAAGTTGGGGGCAGGCTTTTGAAAAGTTACCCATAGTACCCACAACACCTACTGAAGGATTATGATCTAAATAACCAGGGGGAAAAATCTAGGTCTATTAAAGATAGACCTGACTTGAATTATCACAGTGAGAGTCATTGCCTCTCTCCCTATCCCCAGACCTGAGCCAGGTCACAGAAACAGTCCCTTGAATAAAGCAGTTATTGGACCCCCTGGAAGGAGGATCCATATGACATTGGCATAAGCATATGTATAAATTTGCCCCTAACCCTTCTTCCAAGGGAACCCTTTAACAGAGTGACCATAGACTGGGAAATGGGAGAGGGCCACATCAGGGATTATCTGATAGAGGCTCAGAGTTGATGCCTGTCTTGGAGTTCTCAAATGTCACTGTGGCCTACCAATCAGAATGGTAGCCAAGGGTTAGGTAAGTAATAGGATCATAGGCTGAGACTATGATTATTTCTCTAGTTCTGAGATTATGGCTGGGATAGACATACTCAGCATCTGGCAGAATCCCCACTGGCTCCTATAGTTGGGGAGTGACAGTCATTACAGTAGGTATGACCAAGTGAAAACCCTGGAACTTCTCTCCCCTACCACGATAATAAACCAAAAGCAATATTGCTTTCCTAGGGTGACTGCAAATATTGGTGTGTCACAGTGAATAAATTTGAAAGATAAGGGGAAAGATGATTCCTAATCACATTCTTACTTAATTTGCCTGTTTGTCTCATGCAGAGGGCATCTGAGTCTTGGAGAATGGTTGTAGATAATCACAAAGTTCACTGGGTGTTGACTCTCATTCCAGCAATTACTCCATATGTGATCTCTTCTCTAGACCAGTTAACACAATGCTTGGAACCTACCTAGGCAGTAGAAGTTTCTTCCCAACCTCTGAGGAGCACCACCTTCCCCTTTTTGAACCTCAGTCCATCCAACACTTTTGTAGCTTAATTCTGTGTATGGAATCTCTCTTCTGCTTGAAACACCTAGAGTGGTGTTGCAGGTTGAATTCTCTGGGAAGCAGGCTGAAGCAGATTAACATTCAGGGTATTTATTATATGCAGGGAAAGGATGGAAGCAGTATGGGGCAAAGGGAGAAGCTGGGCTACAATGCAGTCTCAACCAAAGTCTCAGTGAGCCCCACGTGGAGCTCTGAAGCTGGGATGGTCCTTCACAGTTATTCCAAAATGTGATGAGTAGACTAGGCCTTGTACTCCTATGTTGAGCAGTTATTGAATGGGTAGGGGGAATGAGCTTGGATAAGGGGATTCTTTTTAGCTGAAGCAGTCCCTGTAGAGGGCTGAAAGCAGAGGGCTATCTGCCATTCAATACTCCCAGCAGCTGGAAGAGAAGTCCTTCCGTCTTCAGGTGGGATCTGGATTATGCACAAATCACAGCATCCACTAGAAGTGGGAAGTGGAAGGAAGGGGGAGGGCGTTAGGGAGAACCAGGCAGCACAGATGATGAAGACGTGATGCTCCATCCCAGGGTCACCTCTTCTTGGATGACCAAACTAGCCAATCCAATGGTGGAAGGGATATGTCCCCACTCAAGTGACTGGGTCTCTGTATTTCTCTGCTTTGCAAGCTTATATTATGCATAGCCAGAGAAGATAAAAAGAGCAGTATTTATACCCACACTTGTTACAAATTTACTATAAACTATATGATTGCATTAAGTTTTCTCTATGTTGCATGAACTATTTCAGAGGAAAAGCTTCCACAACAGCTCATTTATGCCTACAACAAACATCTCCTTTGCAATTGCACTTGTCAAAACAGCCTGTCCCATATCCTTTCTCCCCCACCCTGGCTCTTTAGCTCTGCAGGGGAACAACCAAGAGCTAATGAGAGAGAGCAGGGAAATGGAATTCAGAAAAACAGCTGAAGAGATAAGATGCCTTGAAGACTTCTTGAAAGCAAGCTTGACCATTTTGCACCCTTTCTTAAAAATGCATGAAGCTGATCCAATTAGCTGGAGAACTAAAGTTTTTTTTTCCTGCACTTGTAAGAAGATGAACAGTGAGAAAACACTGGCTGTAAACTTTGGAGTTGAACATCAAGAGAATCCCTAGGAAAGAGGGAGATAATGTTATGGATGACAGGAGGTAAGGACACGAGAAATTCATCAGGAATATTGAGACAGATTTCAGTGATGCAGGGAGGGAAATTTAAGAGAAAGTGACTGGGAGAAAAAAAAACTCAGAATGAAGAATGATAGCAAATTTGCTGGTGCATGAACTGGCAGGGGAGTGGAGGGAGAAAAATAGCATATATTTAGAGTGTTTGTGAGATACACTGCCTCACACCAGAAGTGCCACAGAGGAAGATGACTGCTCCTGTGACATCATTTCATGGGCCCTAGGAAAGTGTCCTAACCTCTCCTTGCTGCCCCCCAAATATCTTTGAAATTCACTATTAGAAATTATTTATTATGCGTTCTTTTCCCTGTAATTGTATTTTGAGGCTTATAGCGTGGACCTGGATTCATAGGTATATTCTGTAAACACTTCCTGATTATTTTGAAAATGTGAATCCTCTTAGAATTAGAAACATGGCATTTCATGTTTAGTGGGGAATAACTACATGTGATATATTCTTTCTTTGGCTATTTGAGAGCACTGGGTATGCACTTGAGATGTTGGATATTAGGAAGAAGGGTGCCAAAGAGAGAGGAAAAGCCCATCAACAGTCCCAGAGGATCTGCACTTCCTATTTTCCAATGTAGCTTCCCGCCATGGGAAAATTGTGTGATAGAGTCAAGTGTTGTGAGGTCAAATCCCCACCCCCACCCCAAACTTATTTTTTAAAGTTAAATGTTATAATGTTTATAACCATAAATTATAAATTAAAAGTTAAAATATGTATAACCATATAACTATAAATCACAAGTTAAAAGATGTTTTAAGTAGAAAATACCTCTCCCTTAATTCCACCAATAGGGCAATTGTTTTATTTTTCTGTGTTGCCTTCTAGTAGTTTTTCTTATACATTTTATGCAATTTTGTCCTTACAGAATATTTTATATTTTGATTTTTTGATGTAGAAATAACTTTTTCATATTGTTACACAATCTCAGTAGTTTTTCATGGGTTTCTGTGTCATGATTTACTCAGTTGTATTCCTGTAGGACAATTGTGCTGATTTGTGGTTTTTGCACTACAGAGCAGTCTCAGATTTGAGAAGAGGAACTACCTGGTCTCAAACGGTTATGAATGTTTAGATAGCTTTTGAGGTATTGTTGCATTGCTTTCCAAAACATTTGTGGCAATTCAAAGTCAACCAGAAATTTCCACCTCACTTGCCAGTACTGGTGTTTTCGTTTTAAATGATTCTGTTATTTTAATGGTGTAAAAGTGACTTTACTGTTTTACTATGTATTTGTTTGAGCATTGGCAAGGTCTAATGGGTTCCCCACATGTTTTAAATTTTCTCAAAATAAAAAGTGAAAAAAAATGTCAGAAATTTCTAAGAAGTTTCAGAAAAAATACAAAGATCTCTTTATACCTTTATCCTAATGCACCAGTTGGAAATATTGTGCCACAGTGTTTTTATCCTTTTCTCTATGTATTATAATTATTATGTTTCCTGAGCCATTTGAAAATGTTCTGAATACATCATAACCTTTACCTTAACAATATTGTATTATGTTACATTTCCTAAATTTGATAATTACACCGTCATTATGTAAGAAAATATTCTTGCTCTTAGGAAATACACATTTAAGTTTTATCTAATCTACAATTCATATTATAGTTGTACAGATTACTCCAATAATATCTTTGAGAACAAATTTTTTTTTCCTGTTCAGGAACCAATCCATGGTTATGCATGCATTTTACTGTCATGTTTCTTCAGTTTCTCTTAATAGGGAACATTTTCTCATCATTATTTTGTCCTGCATGAGACTGACATTTTCAAAGAGTGCAGGCCAATTATTTTGTAGAATGTCCAGCAGTGATCTGGTAAACGTTTAACAAATGTCTCTCTGAAAAAAAAGTTATGCAGTGTAGAATTTGGCAATTTCTATGGTATATGTATCACCTCTGTGGCTAATGTCAGACTTCCAATGTGATGTTGCTGAATGTGCCACTAGAAAGAGCTGTGCAGTCAGCTCTCATGAGCTGTATGCATGAGCCAGCTCCAGCACACCACTGCATGTACCACAGTTTGTGCTTGACTGCTTGTTTTCTTGCAAATAGAACAGGTTCTATGTTTTTGTAATGAATATCAATGAGGTAATGTTATGTTCTTCTCAGTACAACATGCTTGGAGACATGTGATACAGATGTGTCCCACCTGTACTTATCTTAGAGTAAGAAAAAAAAGAGATATATGTGTTTGTGTGTGTGTATGTTTGTGTATGTGTGTAATTATATACACACATATATGTAATGTAATTTTATTTCCCCCTCAGTATGTGAAATGGATGAAAGTTGGAATAAAGGGTTGTTCTGGTTGAAGCAGAGGAAGTCGAGTCTCCAAGTCCCATTATCCCAACACTGTAGCCCTGAGAGGGCTCTGAGTTGGACAGTTTGAAAATCATTATCCTAAATGGAAGGTAAAGGTTTCTTTTTTTTTTTATTAAGGTATCATTGATATATATTCTTATGAAGGTTTCACGTGAAAAACACTGTGGTTACTAGATTCAGCCATATTACTGAGTCCCCCCCATACCCCATTGCAGTCACTGTCCATCAGTGTAGTAAGGTGCATAAGAGTCACTTCTTGTCTTCTCTGTGCTACACTGTCATCCCGTGACCCCCCTCACACCATGTGTACTAATCATAATACCCCTCAATCCCCTTCTCCCTCCTTCCCCACCCACCCTCCCACAACCCTCCCCTTTGGTAACTGCTAGTCCCTTCTTGGAATCTGTGAGTCTGCTGCTGTTTTGTTCATTCACTTTTGCTTTGTTGTTATACTCCACAAATGAGGGAAATCATTTGGTACGTGTCTTTCTCTGCCTGGCTTATTTCACTGAGCATAATATCCTCCAGCTCCATCTATGTTGTTGCAAATGGTAGGATTTGTTTCTTTCTTATGGCTAATAGTATTCCATTGTGTATATGTACCACCTCTTTATCCATTCATCTACTGATGGACACTTAGGTTGCTTCCATATCTTGGCTATTGTAAATAGTGCTACAATAAACATAGGGGTGCATATGTCGTTTTGAATCTGAGATCTTGCTTCCTTTGGGTAAATTCCTAGGAGTGGAATTCCTGGGTCAAATGGTATCTATATTTTTAGTTTTTGGAGGAACCTCCACATTGCTTTCCACAATGGTTGAACTAATTTACATTCCCACCAGCAGCGTAGGAGGGTTCCCCTTTCTCCGCATTCTTGCCAGCATTTGTGGTTCCTTGTCTTTTCGATGTTGGCCATCCTAACTGGTGTGAGGTTATATCTCATTATGGTTTTAATTTGCATTAACCTGATAATTAGTGGTGTTGAGCATCTTTTCATGTGCCTGTTGGCCATCTGAATTTCTTCTTTGGAGAATTGTTCGTATCCTCCACCCATTTTTTAAAATTTTTTATTAAGGTATTATTGATATGCACTCTTATGAAGGTTGCACATGAAAAAACAATGTGGTTACTACATTTGCCCATATAATCAAGTCCCCACCCATACCCCAATGCAGTCACTGTCCATTAGTAGAGTGAGATGCCACAGATTCACTGTTTGCCTTCTCTATGCTACACTGTTTTCCTTGTGACCCCCACACCATGTGTAGTAAACATAATACTCCTCAATCCACTTCTCCCTCCCTACCCACCCACCCTCCTGCACCCCTCCCCTTTGGTAACCGCTAGTCCCTTGTTGGAGTCTGTGAGTCTGCTCCTATTTTGTTCCTTCAGTTTTGCTTTGTTGTTATACTCCACAAATGAGGGAAATCATTTGGCACTTGTCTTTCTCCGCCTGGCTTATTTCATTGAGCATAATGTCCTACAGCTCCATTCATGTTGTTGCAAATGGTAGGATTTGTTTCTTTCTTATGGCTGAATAGTATTCCATTGTGTATATGTACCACCTTTTCTTTATCCATTCATCAAGTGATGGACACTTAGGTTGCTTCCATATCTTGGCTATTTGTAAATAGTGCTACGATAAACATAGGGGTACATATGTCTTTTTGAATCTGAGAAGTTGTATTCTCTGTCCTCCACCCATTTTTTAATAGGGTTATTTGCTTTTTGGGTGTTGAGGAGTGTGAGCTCTTTATATATTTTGGATGTTAACCCCTTGTCGGATATGTCTTTTACAAATATATTCTCCCATACTGTAGAATGCCTTTTTGTTCTACTGATGATGTCCTTTGCTGTACAGAAACTTTTTAGTTTGATGTAGTCCATTTGTTCATTTCTGCTTTTGTTACCCTTTCCCGAGGACATGTGCTCAGGAAAAAGTTGCCCATGTTTATATTGAAGAGATTTTTGCCTACGTTTTCTTCTAAGAGTTTTATGGTTTCATGACATATACATTCAGATCTTTGATCCATTTCGAGTTTACTTTTGTGTATGGAGTAAGACAGTAATCCAGTTTCTTTCTCTTACATGTAGCTGTCCAGTTTTGCCAACACAAGTTGTTGAAGAGGCTGTCATTTCCCCATTGTATGTCCATGGCTCCTTTATCGTATATTAATTGACCATATATGCTTGAGTTTATATCTGGGCTCTCTTATTCTGTTGCATTGATCTATGGGTCTGTTCTTGTGCCAATCCCACACTGTCTTGATTACTGTGTCTTTGTAGAAGAGCTTGAAGTAGGGGAGCATAATCCCCTGAGTTTTATTCTTCCTTCTCAGGATTGCTTTGGCTATTTGGAGTCTTTCGTGGTTCCAAATGAATTTTAGAACTATTTTCTCTAGTTTGTTGAATAATGCTGTTGGTATTTTAATAGGGATTGCATTGAATCTGTAGATTGCCTAGGGCAGGATATCCATTTTGACAATATTAATGAGCACAGCAGGATGTATTTCCGTTTATTGGTATCTTCTTTAATTTCTCTCATGAGTGTCTTGTAGTTTTCAGTGTATAGGTCTTTCACTTCCTTTCTTCGGTTTATTTCTAGGTATTTTATTTCTTTTGATGCAATTGTGAATGGAATTATTTTTCTGATTTCTCTTTCTGGTTGTTCATCATTAGTATATAGAAATTTAACAGATTTCCTGTGTATTGATTTTGTATCCTGCATCTTTGCTGAATTCAGTTATTAGTTCTAGTAGTTTTGGCGTGGATTCTTTAGGATTTTTTATGTACAATATCATGTCATCTGCAAACAATGACAGGTTAACTTCTTCCTTACCAATCTGGATGCCTTTTATTTCTTTGGGTTGTCTGATTGCCGTGGCTAGGACCTCCAGAACTACACTGAATAAAAGTGGGGAGAGTGAGCATCCTTGTCTTGCTCCCGATCTTAGGGGAAATGCTTTCAGCTTCTTGCTGTTAAGTATGATGTTAGCTGTGGATTTGTCATATATGGCCTTTATTTTGTTGAGGTACTTGCCCTCTATACCCATTTTGTTGAGAGGTTTTATCAGGAATGGATGTTGAATTTTGTTGAGTGCTTTTTCAGCATCTATGATGATCATGTAGTTTTTGTCCTTTTTGTTGATATGTGGTGTATGATGTTGATGGATTTTCAAATATTGTACCATCCTTTCATCCCTGGAATAAATCCCACTTGATCATGATGGATGATCTTTTTGATGTATTTTTGAATTCGGTTTGCTGATATTTTGTTGAGTATTTTTGCATCTATGTTCTTCAGGGATATTGGTCTGTAATTTTCTTTTTCTGTAGTGTCTTTTCTTGGTTTTGGTATTAGAGTGATGCTGGCCTCACAATGAGTTTGGAAGTATTTCCTCCTCTTCTACTTTTTGGGAAACTTTAATGAGGATGGGTATTAGGTCTTCACTAAATGATAAAATTCAGCAGTGGAGCCATCTGGTCCAAGGATTTTGTTCTTAGGTAGTTTTATGATTAGCAGTTCAATTTCATTGCTGATAATTGGTCTGTTCAAATTTCTGTTTCTTCCTGGGTCAGCCTTGGAAAATTGTATTTTTCTAGAAAGTTTTCCATTTCTTCTAGGCTATCCAATTTGTTAGCATATAATTTTTCATAGCATTCTCTAATAATTCTTTGTATTTCTGTGGTGTCCATAGTGATTTTTCCTTTCTCATTTCTGATTCTGATTTTGTTTGTAGACTCTTTTTTTAGTGATAAGTCTGGCTAAGGGTTTATGTATTTTGTTTATTTTCTTGAAGAACCAGCTCCTGCTTTCACTGATTCTTTCTATTGTCTTATTCTTCTCGACGTTATTTATTTCTGTTCTAATCTTTATTATGTCCCTCCTTCTCCTGACTTTGGACCTCCTTTGTTCTTCTTTTTCTAGTTTCATTAATTGTGAGTTTAGACTGCTCATCTGGGATTGTTCTTTCCTGAGGTAGGCCTGTTGCAATATACTTTCCTCTTAGTACGGCCTTCCTTGTGTCCCACAGATTTTGCGGTGTTGAATTATTGTTGTGATTTGTCTCCATATATTGCTTGATCTCTGCTTTTATTTGGTCATTGATCCATTGATTATTTAGGAGCATGTTGTTAAGCTTCCATGTGTTTGTGGGCTTTTTCATTTTCTTTGTGTAATATATTTCTAGTTTCATTCCTTTGTGTCTGAGAAGGTGGTTGGTACAATTTCAATCCTTCTGAATTTACTGAGGCTCTTTTTGAGGCCTAGTATATGATCTTTCCTGGAAAATGTTCCATGTTCACTTGAGAACAATGTGTATCCTGCTGCTTTTGGGTGGAGTGTTGTGTAGATGTCTGCTAGGTCCATCTGTTCTAATGTGTTATTCAGTGCCTCTGTGTCCTTACTTACTTTCTGCCTGGTTGTTCTCTCCTTTGGAGTGAGTGGTGTGTTGAAGTCTCCTAAAATGAATGCATTGCATTCTGTTTCCCCCTTTAATTCTGTTAGTATTTGTTTCACATATGTAGGTGCTCCTATGTTGGGAGTGTAGATATTTATAACGGTTATATAATTGGACTGACCCCTTTATCATTATGTAATATCCTTCTTTGTTTCTTGTTAATTTCTTTGTTTTTAAATCTATTTTGTCTGATACAAGTACTGTAACTCCTGCTTTTTTCTCCCTATTAGATACATGAAATATCTTTTCCATCCCTTCATTTTATTCTGTGCATTTCTTTGGGTTTGAAGTGAGTCTTTTGTAGGCAGCTTATAGATGGGTCTTGTTTTTTTATCCATTCAGTGACTCTATGTCTTTTGATATGTGCATTCAGACCCTTTACATTTAGGTTGATTATTGATAGGAATGTACTTATTGCCATTGCAGGCTTTAGTTTCATGGTTATCAAAGGTTCAAGGGTAGCTTCCTTACTGTCTAACTGTCTAACTTAACTCAGTATGCTATTACAGACACAATCTAGAGGTTCTTTTTTCTTTTTTCTTCCTCCTCTATTCTTTGTGTATTAGGTATCATATTCTGTACTCTTTGTTTGTCTCCTGACTGACTTTGTGAGTAGTTGATTTGATTTTGCATCTCCTTAGTAATTAATTGGTCTACTTTCTTTACTATGGTTTTATTTCCTCTGGTGACAGCTATTTAGCCTTAGGCACACTTCCATCTAAAGTAGTCCCTCTAAAATACACTGTAGAGATGCTTTGTGGGAGGTAAATTCTCTCAGCTTTTGCTTATCTGGAAATTGTTTAATCCCGCCTTCAAATTTAAATGATAACCTTGCCAGGTAGAGTATTCTTGGTTCAAGGCCCTTCTGCTTCATCACATTTAAGGTTTCTGTTGAGAAGTCTGATGGGTTTTCCTTTGTATGTGATCTTTTTTATTTCTCTGGCTGTTTTTAATACTTTTTTCTTATGCTTGATGTTTGTCATTTTAATTATGATATGTTTTGGTGTTGTCTTCCTTGGGTCCCTTGTGTTGGGAGATCTGTGCAACTCCATGGCCTGAGAGAATATCTCCTTACCCAGATTAAGGGGATTCTCAGCAATTACATCCTCAAAGACACTTTCTATCCCTTTTTCTCTCCCTTCTTCTTCTGGTACCCCTATAATGTGAATATTGTTCCGTTTGGATTGGTCACACAATTCTCTCAATAGTTTTTCATTCCTAGAGATCCTTTTTTTCTCTCTGTGACTCAGCTTCTTTGTATTCCTGTTCTCCAGTTTCTATTTCATTTACCATCTCTACTTCACCTAATCTGCTTTTAAATCCTTCCATTGTATGTTTCATTTTGGATACTGAATTCTTCAACATTTGCATCTCATTCCTGATTTCCTCCCTGAATTCTTGAATATTTTTCTGTAGCTCCGTGAGCATGCTTATTATTTTTATTTTGAAATCTCTTTCAGCAAGATTGATGAGTTCAGTTTCACTTGGTGTTGGGATTTTTCTTTGAACCAGGTTACTTTGATGTTTCATATTTGTATGTAGCACCCTCTAGTGTAGTGCCCAGAAGCTCTACTCTCTACAGCTGCTCAGCTCATGGAGCAATGTCGGGGGTCCCAGGGGAGTGGTGCTGGTGCCTGTTGGAGGAAAATGGTCTTTCCTGTTTCCTGACTGTAGTTCCTGTCACCACTGCTAGTGCCCATGGGCCGAGTGTGCAGAGAGACTCCTCTGTGCTTTGCACTTGTAGCTGCCACAGGTGGGGCCGCCCTCTGGCTGGCCTTGCACTATTGCTGGGGTAGCCATTTTGCGAGCTGGTACTGGCTGGGATGAAGGCCTAGCATGCTGTGTATCATGGTGCCTGTCACTGCACAGTCAGCCAGGGGGATGGAGCCCGTGAAGATCCTGAATGTTCCCAACCTGGTGGGCAGAGTGCGCTGGGAAAATTTTGTCCATCTATCCTTTCTTCTGAGCAGCAAGCTCTGTGCAATCCTTGCCCCTTTAGCAGCCCTCTCTCTGTTAGGAAGTCCCTCAGACTGCCTGCCTTTCTTTTGTCCCAGAGTGGCCGGTTTTGGATACGTGTTTCCCACAAGAGACTGGAATCTCAGTCTCTCCAAGTAGTCTGCCTGTTTTAGCTTTCCAACCTCACTAATCTCCAGAGCACCATGTAATGTAGGTTCATGCTCCCAGAGCAGATCTCCAGGGTTGGGTGTTCAGTAGTCCTTGGCTTCCACCCCTTCTCCACTCTGTTTCTCTTCCTACCTCTGGTGAGCTGTGGTTGGGGAAGGGCTTCACTCCCTCCAGATCACAGCTTTGGTACTTTACCCTTTTCCTTGAGGTCTGCTGTTTTCCCCAGATGTAGGCAATCTGCTGCAGCCTTCTTTCCTGTTGCACTTTCAGGATTAGAGGTATTTGCTATATTTTCATATATGTGGTTTTGGGAGGAGGTTTCTGTCTCCTCTCACACCGCTGTCTTTAATCCACTGAAGGTTTATTTTCAAAGGACACTGAGTTCTAATTATTACTGAAGGTTGTACAGTGTTAACAGAAAGGATTGGTTCACTTATTAATATCATAGCTATCCAGTATGCAGACCTAAATACACCAAATGGGGCACTCTTCTAACTATATGTATTTAACTCAAATATATTTTAATTAAATAGAATTGCATATCAGAGATCAGTTTCTCCTAATTAATTATGTAATTCTTATTTCTTCAAGAGTGATATAATTGGACCTAATTTAGCTCTTTGACAAGAAATATGGCATCTAATGCTGTCACCTGTGAAAGGAGATAGATGTTGCAGTGATTGATCCCTGGGTCTGTATGGGAAAGGATTTAAAATTCCAAATCAGACTGTTTCCTAAGTGGGAGTGACTAGCCCAGGTCACCATAGAATAACTGAACGATTGTCGCCCCATGCTCTCTGAGCCTTGTCTTCCTTAAGGGACAAGGTTCAGACCAAGGGACAGCAGTTCCTCAGCTCTTGTCCATGGAAACAACTCAGTCTTATGGATGCTAAAATATTACTGAAACTCAGCAATTAAATCTTTTAAAAAAATAACATTTTACTCTTACAATAATAACTATATATTTATAATTCAGTGGACATATACAATTTCAACATCCTAAATCTCCAAAGTAGATTTTCATTCCGGAAAACAGATTGCTCATATATATATTTAGAAACCAATACTCAGATGTTACTGATAAATCTGAAAGAATGGCATGACTTTTTAATACAATGGGCGTTTTTCATGGATGCCAGAAATGAGTTGATGTGGGTGTTTGGCTATTCATCCTTTCAAAGTTGAGAGATAAAAGGATATTATATTTTGGCTAAATACCAAGGCCACAGCAAACTTGCAGTTGTCTTTAGCATCCTTTCCATGCTTCAGGCTTTCAGTAAATCTTGGAAATTACCTTTGAAAAACACTTTTGCTGAGAAAGCAGCCAAGGCCTTCTCCAGAGTTGAGGCACCTCTAGTTCACCATCCCATCCCTGTGCTGCTGTACCAGGTTTCTCTCTTCCCTTGTGTTGCTGTTAACCCTTTCTTATCTCACCTTTTCCTCTGGGAGAATATGCACAGTTCCCAGTGGCACCTCTGTGTCCTCAATTATAAGTGTGTTCATCAACCCCCCTGTTTTTCAATGGAGTCAATAAAGAAATGAAGGGCAGAAACATGGAAGGTTTTAGATAAATTTGACAGCCATTCTAGGTCATATTTTGGAGGAATGGGTGGCTTAGGTGAAGATAGAACACATGGAATCCCTGGATGCTGTGCATGTCAAATAGTTCTTCAGTGTATTGAAGCCATAAAATAAAAAAGAAGAGAAAACCAAGATAAAAAGCTGAAAAAACCCTATTATATCTGTGAACACAGAGGCCATATTTTCTGTTTCTCTGTTATGATTTAGTGCTGGACACTTAGTATGTAGGTAATTACATACAAATTAAATTAGGCCAGCTGAAGAACTAGGCTGGTCTAGATAAAACTCTATGGAAAGGAAGCCCTGTGTTTTTCATGCTTTCCCTCATCTGTACCCTCTTTTTGTGATATTTGGGTGACTAATTATTAATTCTTTCAACAAGTATTGATTGAGTGTCTTCCTTATGGCACTTGCCATAAAATTCTGAACAAGATAAACTTGATCCTTGCCTCAGTGTCTAGCTAAAGTTCAAGTCGTGGCCAGCTTAACTTTGTTGGTTGGCTGAGGGAGAACAGCTTCTGCCATGTGCAGAGGGTAAACCCAAGTCTCTGATGTATTTTCTGGGAAATGGTATTGCTCACATGCTTTTAAAGAATTAAGAATTCTTTGGGCTGTAGAACCCCAAATTAAAGTTCTGCCCATTTAAAATTCATCTAAGTAAAATGATTAAGCAATCAGACTAACGAGTATATATAAAAACCAAGCAATTCTGGGGAATTATTTCTCAGGGTCCTCCACCCCCATCTCCAGCACCATATACCCATCACAAACACAGGAAGAAAAAAGTGTTACACATGGCTCCATGCAGAGATAAAACTGGGTTATTATAGATTTTTAAATCTTTCCCAGGTCTTCTTCAGTCTGTGGTCTTCCTCAGAATGTTACAGGCAGATTGATCATGTATGCAGAAGGAAGTGTTTGCAAAAGTATACATCACTGCTCTGTCTTTGCCGTGGCTATCAGATACATCCACAGAAGGACTTCCTAGATAAAACTTAATCCTTCTTCTTATATCAACATTTGCCTCCTTCACTCCTTAGGTGATTTCAAATGAAGATTCATTTTCAATGAATTGTAATTTTCAGAGACCAAGATGCACATTAGAGAGATTATTTTGGAAAAGAGCTAATTTGAATTCTCCCTCTATTAATCAGGGCCCCAACAGGAAACAGATGATGCTCTTGAATTAGGATGATTTAGAGGAAGATTAATAAAGGCACTATTTATAAAGATGTGGGTGGGATATAAGGGAACTACAAAAGATACTGCAGGAACTACAGACTTGAGTGCTGGTATCTGCAAAATGTTGCCACTTCCTGGCCTGAAGGGAAATGAGAAAGCTCTTAACGGACTCAGAAAGTGAGTCTTCTAGAGAAGGTTGCCTTTGGTTGAGGAACCCATCCAGCTCCAGGCAAACTGATAGGGAGGGTGATACGGAAATAAATACCCTGACCTCATTTAATTTACTCCCAGATCTTCTGCCAAGGGTTTTCATGAGACAAACCCAACTGGAAAGTAAAGGACAAGAAAGTCATTGATATAGTTTATACAGATGAGCCTCTCAAGGCAGAGAGCAGGATGGAGAATGATGGTGAACATATTTGGAGGGGCAGATGGAAGATATCGTGGTATACCTTCCCTATTAGTTATAAACCCCTTCAACTTAGGCTGTATCACAAGGAGGTTACAAAATCATCTTTTTGCTTGAGTCATACCTCCAAATTTGTAGATTTGTGTGTGTCTCTACTGAGCCCCTGTTTTGCACCAGACTCTATTTGATGTGCATAAAACAGACAAAAATTCCTACCCTCCCTGAGCCTACATTGTATTGGTGGCCATTTCTACTAGGCAGTAGTCATTTAGCTGCAAGAGAAAGTCACTCAAGTTAGAAATTTTTAAAAGATTGCGTGTAAGAAATCCTTCTCAGTTGTAAATCTGTCAAGCAACTACTCTCTGTGCTCTATGACACCTCTCTTCTCTCTTTCTTTCTCTCTCCTCATAAGTCCTGTCCACCAGAGAAAAGAAGTGGTTTCACTTCTCTACATAACCCTCTGAATCTGTTCTCTCCTCTGTATTAGGCCAACTTCATCTTAAGGCTCTTATTTTCTACTTACCCTATTTTCAGTTTGCATGTACCTCTCTATCCACTCAGTTTCCAACAGTTTATATGAAAGTACTCTCTCAAATAGTGGTCATCCTCTTCCAGCCTATATTACCCTCACCCTCAAAATAGTTGTTCATGTGATGGGAGCTCTCTTATGCTATATCTATTCACCCATTTGTTCATGCTCTAAAAATTAATTAGAATATTTATTGAGTACCTTATCACACCAGAGGTAAAGAGAAAATTCCCATGGTATGGCAGATACTTCATTTGCTCAGGTTGGCGGTCGGGCTGGGATAGGCTGGGGTGGGCATATGATGAACTACAGGCTGTTGGAAAAAGTTGCAGTAGATGGAACATACCAAAGCCAAAATTCAAAGTCATATCCTGTCTCAGCTTGAAGCACAGTGCCCAGGAAATGGGAGTACAAACCAACCAATCTAAAGAGTGGAAATGGTAGAGGGACCATTAAGCTGAAACCAAAATCTAGGACCTCTAAACACAGGAACTCTGTCTCAGAGTTCGTTTAAAAGTTTCTGCACTCAGCAAACACTGAGTGTCTACTCTTACAGAAGGGGATATACCTGGTTGCTGCCGTCACGTGGTTTTAGTTATTTACAAAGGTAGAGCAGGCAGTTGTTGATGGTGTCAATGGCTCCCTTTTTAATGTTCACCACTCCATGTTTTCCATCTGTTCCACATTTTCTTTAACATTTATGTATACTAAATGCTTCTGTTCCATTTTGAAATAACAGGTTAATGTGCTATCTTTTCTAAACATTATTTTAATTTTTTTCCTATTTATTTCATAATAAGGTATAACTGATCATATATACACATACATATATATGTATGTATGCACACACATATCCATGTTTTGATAGAGATTGAGAAAATACAGGAGCACTGTGCACTTTAATTGATCTAATCTGCCTTTTGCAAAGGTTTTGTGGTAGGGGAGTTGAAGTTGTAGTCTGTTCCTTCATCATTTTTCAATCTCCTGGTTTTCAGTAAAATCCATAGCTTAAACTGTGCTAACTTGAGTTGGCATTTACAGAGAATTCCTTGCATCTGATATTGTTCTGCATGCAGTTTGTTGTATTAGATTTTCAGAAGAGTGTTTGGGCAAAAACATGCCCTTTTGGGTTTACTTTCCCTGGGGCAGAAGTACTGCATTATTTATTTCACTCTAGACTAAGCTTATTAAACTTGGAGAGCATGTAGAACTGCCTGCAGACCTTGTAAGAGATGCACAAGTGTAGATGATTCCCCCATGGACAGTAATCCAACAGATCATGGGTGTAGCAGTTTCCAGGGCTGCCATAACAAAGAATTGCAAACTGAGTGGCTTAAACAAGAGAAATTTATTGTCTCATAGTTCCAGAGTCTAGAAGTCTGAGGTCAAGTAGTCAGAAGGGCCATGTTCCCTTTGAGAGTGCTAGGGAAGGATTTGTTCTAGACCTCTCAACTTCAGATATGTCTTTGGTTTGGAGCAGCATAACTACAGTCTTCATGTGGTGTTTTCCCCATGTGAGTGCCTGTGTCCAGATTTCTCCTTTTTATAAGGATACCAGTCATATTGGATATGGGCCAGCTATACTCTAACTTAATTAAGTTAAGAATAACTTAAATAATCATATCTACAGTGACCCTCTTTCCAAATAAGGTCACATTCTGAGGTATTGGGAGTTAGGACTTCAACATAGGAATTTTGAGGGGAACACAATTGAACTCATAACAATGGATAGATTACCAGCAAGTAGCATTTTTAGTTTGTACTGGAAACCTGTTGAGCTGCTGCTTCTAATTTTGGTCCCATCTTGGAGCCCAGTAGCCTGATGCCAACCAGTTCTATGCAGATTTTGGTCCATCTCATACAAATGCACCTGGACAGTGCCTCAGCCCCAGCTAGCATCTCATACTTCTTGCTTCTTGTCCTAGGTTTTTCCAGCACAATAGCATGGGATACCTGTTGTAGCCCTGTCAGCAGTGACATGTGATTAACTCAGAAGTATGGGGATTAACACCCCATGGGTGATCCTTGAACAATGGGAGATGAAATCTGATGAATTCATCTTCCCTCTCTTATCCTCAGGTGAATAGGTCTGAGACCTATTCCATTAAGGTCTTTAGAGATTTCTTGAAAATCAACCACCAGTCATCAGTAGTAGTGGCCAACTCAGTAATGCATCCATGTATTGTTTTGTGCTCCTTTCCTTTAATTTCTTCATTTCCTTATTCTTGCTCCCTGAATTCACTTCCCAAAGAAATGGCCTATATCAAAACCTTTGTCTCAGACTCTGCTGAGGGGAGACCCTGCCTAAGATCCATGCTTCCTTGGTGATCCTGATGTAAGTGATCCATGAACCACTCTTTGAGAAGTTCTCAAAAATTCTGTGCAAAACAGAATGAGTTAAATCTTACTTCAGTATACTTGTATAAGTAGGATATATACTCCACATGGCCCTCTTTCATTAATCCTAGAAGTATACAAGGGATCCTGATGTCAGGGGCTATATGAGCAGAAGTTCAAAACTACTGTCAGTCTCAGAATGAGGAGCAAACCACCTTCTGTGATGAACACCAACAAGTACCCAGATACTGTGTCTAGTACTGTCTGTCTGCAGAAGGTATCTGGATGGTGAGTCAATGTGACTCAGTTCTCAAAGCCTCATTAACTCTGTGCTTTGAGAAAAGATAGTTTGGGGCCCTGTAAAGCTGAGGGTCGTATGCTGCACCCTTTTGTGTATCAGGGTTCTTTGAGGCTCTAGAGGTGGCTAAGAGGTGGGAAAGCCAGCAGAAGCTTAGGGCATGATCATTTCCCTGCTATATCCTATAAAGGCAGGAGTTGCGGAACTGAGAACCCTCTCCCAGTCTTAAAGTTTCGTTTAAATAAACCACCAATTTGGGGGAACAGATATTCTAACCTGGATTTGCTACTTTTGCTACAAGGCTGACAGGAGGGCTAGTTCTCTCTGAGGCTGACTCAGCAGTTTAAAAAGCCAAGCAATTACTACCCAGAATGGCCAGCTCAGCGGAAAGGATGACAGCTCTGGGCTCTGAATATCAAGATTTAAAATCATGCCAGAGCTTGTCCACTGTATGTGCCTAAACACTGGGAAAAAAAAATTCCTAGGGAAGAAAAGAAATAAGAAACTGAAGAAGATAAATGCAAAAATTGTGTGTGTCTGTGTGTATAAAATGATAACATTATCTTAACCAAGGATGAAGTGCTTAGGGTTCAGAAGACTGGTTTGTGCATATGTGACTCAATATGAAGGAAGAAAATGAACAAAACATGATGAGGGCAGATGAGCCAGGCTATGCCTATTCAAAGGCCCTAAATCTCCTGAATAGCCAAAACAGTCCTGAGAAGAAAGAATAAAGCAGGGGGGATCTTGCTTCCCAACTTCAAGCTCTACTACAAAGCCACAGTAATCAAGACAATTTGGTACTGGCACAAGAACAGACCCATAGACCACTGGAACAGAATAGACATTCCAGATATTAACCCAAGCATATATGGTCAATTAATATATGATAAAGGAGCCATGGATATACAGTGGGGAAATGACAGCCTCTTCAACAGCTGGTGTTGGCCAAACTGGACAGCTACTTGTAAGAGAATGAAACTGGATTACTGTCTAACTCCATACACAAAGTAAACTCAAAATGGATCAAAGACCTGAATGTAAGTCATGAAACCATAAAACTCTTACAAGAAAACATAGGCAAAACTTTCTTGAATATAAACATGAAGAACTTCCTCATGAACATATATCTCCACAGGCAAGGGAAACAAAAGCAAAAATGAACAAGGGGGACTATGTCAAACTAAAAAGCTTGTATACAGCAAAGGACACCATCAGTGGAACAAAAAGGCATCCTACAGTATGGGAGAATATATTCATAAATGACATATCTGATAAGGGGTTGACATCCAAATTATATAAAGAGCTCACGCACCTCAACAAACAAAAAGCAAATAATCCAATTAAAAAGTGGGCAGAGGATCTGAACAGACACTTCTCCAAAGAAGAATTTCCGATGGCCAACAGGCACATGAAAAGATGCTCCACATTGCTAATCATCAGAGAAATGCAAATCAAAACCCCAATGAGATACCACCTCACACCAGTTAGGATGGCCAACATTCAAAAGACAAGCAACAAGAAATGTTGGCAAGGATGAGGAGAAAGGGGAACCCTCCTACACTGCTGGTGGGAATGTAAATTAGTTCAACCATTGTGGAAAGCAATATGGTGGTTCCTCAAAAAACTAAAAATAGAAGTACAATTTGACCCAGCAACTCCACTCCTAAGAATTTACCCTAAGAAAACAGGATCACAAATTCAAAAAGACATATGCACCCCTATGTTTATCACAGCAGTATTTACAATAGCCAAGACATGGTGTCCATCAGTAGGTGAATGGATAAAGAAGAGGTGGTACATATATACAGTGGAATACTATTCAGCCATAAGAAGAAAACAAATCCTACCATTTGCAACAACATGGGTGGAGCTGGAGGGTATTATGCTCAGTGAAATAAGCCAGGCAGAGAAAGACAAGTACCAAATGATTTCCCTCATTTGTGAAGTATAACAACAAAACAAAACTGAAGGAACAAAACAGTAGCAGACTCACAGACTCTGAAAAGGGACTAGTGGTTACCAAAGAAGAGGGGTGGGGGAGGGCAGGTGAGGAGGGAAAGAGAAAGGGATTAAGGGGCATTATGATTAGCACACACAATGTAGGGGGGTCATGGGGAAGGCAGTATAGCACAGAGAAGACAAGTAATGACTCTATGGCATCTTACTACACTGATGGGCAGTGACTGCAATGGGGTATGTGGTGGGGACTTGATAATGGGGGGAATGTTGTAACCACAATGTTGTTCATGTGAAACCTTCATGAGATTGTATATCAGTGATACCTTAATAAAAAAAAAGGAAAAAAATACCCTAAATCTTCTGGTCATGGAGCCAGCTTTGAATGGATTTCATACTACCCATGTTGTACTTGAAAGCGTTTGGACTTGGGGAGATTTGGGCTTATGCCACCGCTCACCCCCTTTGCCTGCTTATTGCCAGTTACTTAACCTTTCTAGTAATGCTGCCCTGCAGGATTGTGAAAATTCAATGAACAAATGTTTAAAAGGTACCTAGCTTAATTCTTAATACATGGTAGCCATTCAATAAACAGTGTACTATAGTAACTGTTACAAGAAAACTTTCAGTGGACTATAATTCAGTAGACACAGGTTACATCTTGGGATTTTGTATAAGCAATTTTAGTTTTTCAAGTGCCTACAGAACCTAGTTTGTACCGTGGTCACTGGGCATGGATCACAAGACAAGTTCGAGGGGAACCTTATATATATACGAGATGATTAAATATACGCATGTGTGTGTATACTTGTAATATATATATGTACTTACATTTTCTGTTTCTAAGAACCCTTCTTTTAAATCCCTGTTCCTTTTTGTCCTGTTCTTTTTTTTACTGTTGCAGTATCTTCTCAGGTCCATGAGGTGTTGATGGATTATTCAGGTAGAAGTAAGGTTAGACAAAGTACCTGTTTCCAATAATTGCTTTTTTTCTGCTTATCTGGTGGTGCTTGGTTGTCCATTTACATTTACAAGAGGGATGCTAAAATACTGAGTGGAAGCTTTTAGCAGAGTGGGGTTTGTCAGTGGTGAATGTTGGGTAGATTATCTGGCTGGGCCGTTTCTTTGGGAAAACATTGATTAGGTTTTTCTCTTGCACTGGTCATATTCCTTAGAGAAGCCCTTTCCAGTAGCCTTCCTTGAGGTAAAGGCATGGTGATGAGCATTCTCAGAGCAGAGTAGAGAAGAGGTCTGAGCAGAGGTCACCGTCCAGTATTGTTATACTCAATCTATCTGTTTCCATCTTGATTGAACTAGAGGACACCCAGGTGCAAGGACTCAAGTTTTGTCGTTTCTAGAGAATAAATCTTTAATAATGTTCTGGGGTAAGAGGAAGAAGTTTAAAGAGTAGATCTGGGGGGCTAATTGCTGCCAAAATAGATTTTATGCTCATCTACTTTATTTTGGATCTTTCCTTTCCCTCTCTCTCCCCAGTTGGCACAAAATAATACCATTGGGTATTTTTTTGTGGGAATTGATGTACTTTGTGTTGTTTCCTCACTACCGACTTAGGATTCAGTGTGCTTATGTCTCCTAAAATCTTTTATCCTTGCCTGTCCATCAGCTTTCCAGTTTCCAAAATTTTCTTACTGTTGTATCCTCCCCTGTTTACCCAATCCTTGTGGTTTTATGCCTTAAAAAATATGTTATTGAGATGAGTTTGTTCAACCTACTATCATTACCTGTACATAAATATTTTTATCATGATCCTGATTAAATCTATTTAGTGTAGAAGTTTTATATTTTGACCTTTACATAGATAGTCAACAGCAAAGAAAAATTCCAATAGACTTTGTGTCTTGGACTATGTGCTTGAACCTGGGCTTCTGTCCTGCTATGTCCATAGTCACATATCTAGTTAGAACATTTATGAGTGTTCCCTCTCGCAAGTCCCCCATGTGCCTAGTTTAATGAAATATGAACTGTCTTCGTCTGGTATTGCCCCTTAGGAATATGTCATATGGAACAGTTAAGTCCATGGCTCCTAAAATTCTTCTACCTTTAACAGTGCTAAACAGATAAATATGATGACTGGAAAGGAAAAAGCATTGATGTGTGTGGACATGGATATATATATAAAGTTTTTATGAGCCTGGTATAGGCT
>JAVSCE010014752.1:0-34163 GCA_032199065.1 Smutsia gigantea
GGGCCTGCTGCAGCGAAGCTGAGCGCTGAGCGCGCGTGGGGCCGCTGTGTCACCCATCCGCGGTTAGGGCAGGCGCAGACACTGGGTTCAGTGTGAGGTTTCCCGAGGAGGTTTCAGTTATCTTTCACACCGAAAAAGATGTGTAGCTTGGAGGAAGCTCTCTTTCCTACCCGGCCTGACTCTCCGGGGGGGCGGGGGGCGTGTTATTAATGCCCGAGGGTAACGTGTTTTCTGTGCCGGTTTGAAGTGGTAGATGGGAACGAAGCCGTGGAGCACAGAAAATACGGTCCTGTGGTGGTCCACCTGTCTCTTGGGAGGCTGGACACAGTTCCCAGCTTGCCAGCAGGGTGTCAGGGCCCGGGTTCCTCGGGGGCTAGCTTTGTTCGTTCAGGTTGTCTGGGGAGTGTGGCCCGCGGAGTCCCGTCCGCATGCTCTGTAGACGGCGTGGTTACCTGGACGTGTGGCCTAGGCAGGGAGGGAGCGGCGTCTGCGCAGCCTGTCTTGTCTCTGAAAGGTCTGAGACCTTTTCAGGAAAGGCTCTGGGAGTAGGAGCTGCCGGGGAAGTGTGTGCTTTTCATTCTTCACCTTTCCTGAGAAGTTTTTGTTTGAGTCAGGTTTTAAAAAGGTGCTGATATTACCGGATGGGCTGGTCTGCCGTGAGAGGATGAAAGGAGCTGGTCAGCACACCTAAAAGCAGGGAAGGGTTGCAGGTAGCACGACCAGGGCCTGCTTTAGGGTTACCGTGCTGGAGTTCGGTTCCTTGAGCTGACCTTCCTGAGGCCCAGAGCGCTGAGAACTGAGGGATTCTGAGAACAGCCCGAATCTTTGCCAAGTCAGAGAGTCTCCCGGACAAGTGCAGGGAACACCAAGATGTGCGACGGGGCAGGCAGGTGGCCTGGTGGGGGGTGTTGGTGGCCGAGCTCCCCTCCCGGACACATGTCCTGTGAGTCGCCAGCAGTTGGCTTGCCACGTGGGGGCCCTGGGAGGGTTTTACTGTCCGCCTCCAGGAGCTCTCCTGAACTCAAGGTCCGCGGGACTGCGGGTCCCCGGGCAGCATGGTGTCTTCCCGGGCAGCGCTGGGGGCAGGGAGAAAGTCCAGTCACGGGCCAGGTTGATGAGTAACTTCTGTGTAGGTTATCTGATAATTTCCACTGCCTCTTGTAAGTTCCCTTCTCATACCCTAGGGCTGGAGCTCTGACCTCAGCCGGGCTTCCCTCTTACCACCGCCTCCCCAACCCGAAAACTGTCCCTAAGCACTCCTCGTTTTTAGAAAGCAGGTGGCACTAGAATCTAACCAGGCCTGAAGCACCCCTCCTAGGGCTTTTCAAGGGGGTGTCTTTGTTTTGGGTTGGTCCAGGGCGGGGCTGGGGTCCAGCTGTGGCGGGTGGGGGGGGGGGGCTGGAGGACAATGGTGGCTCCTTTTCAAGTTGAGATTAACTGGACGGAGCTCACTTCCCTGCTCTGAGATTGCTAACTGTTGGAGGGCCTGGAGTGGGGGGCCCTGTGCAGACGGACCCTCAGGCTCACCTTGGCCTTGCCCCTGCACAAGGCCACCTGGCTAACCATCTCCTCTCTCTCTCTCTCCACAGCATTGTCCCAGAGATAGCAGTTGGTACAAAGGTAGGCACTTGTGACCTTGCTTTTTCGCGCTGACCTGCAGTGTGGGGGCTGCTGCAGGCCAAGCGCCCCTCTGCCGCCGGCAGTAAATGCATTTCTGGGCTTAGTTTGGGGCTCTGCACCCTGTCCTGACGAGAGCAGGTAGGGTCCTGTGGTTGCCGGCCTGGAGCTTGAGATCAGGGCCAACAGGCGAGTTCCGTCGAGAGGGTTCTGCGTGCTTCTAGTCCCGTGTGGGGAAGCAGCAGCCTGGCTGCAGAGCAGTTTGTAGGGTTGTTGGGGGATTGGAGGGTGCATGGGGACTGGGAGGCCGTCGGGCTGCTTTTGACTCAACATTCTGCAGATATATTTTGCTCCAAAATAGCAGAGTTTCTGAGGTAAAGGAAAGCAGAGGCCTGAGTCCGCTTGATGTCCAAACCCTGAAAACCATTGGTGCCCAAGTGGCCAGGGAGCTGGGTGGTACAGTGGGAGGGGGTGCTGCCCTTACGCCAGGCCTGTGCACCTGGGAGTGTGACTGTGGGGCCCGCTTGTGGGTACTGGTAGTCTGGCTCTCCCACAGCCCGGCTCCCCAAGTCCCCTGCAGGTGGCCCATCGGGTTCTGGTCATCCAGCCATGGTGCCTGGGCTGGGTTTCACTTCCCAGGTGGATTCCTGTCTTCACACACTGCCTGTCCCGATCTTCCTGCAGATTAAACCTGTTTGTTCGGTGACGGGTGGAGGTGGTGGGGGGAGGGACAAGGGACTTTCATCTGAAGCATTTGTAACAGTCACAGAAAACGTCTGAATGGCAAATAATCCTCCTGCCAGTTCCAGCTGGCTCCTGATTCCAGCTGGAACGGATCTCTGGGGGTTGTCTGTCCTCAGGGTGGCCTCTCCTGTCCATCCCACTCCAGGCGACACGTTACAGTTCCAGAGCCAGGTCTACCCAGGACCTAAACCCTGGGGGTTTGTCTGGAGCAGGATCTGCCCCGTCCTTAGCTGCAGGCACACGCGTAAGGGGCTTTTCCTGTGGATGCAGCCTGACCTGGTGTCCTGGAGAGAGCACCATCCCCATGGAGGGTGGGGGTTGCCTGGCCAGAGGAGTTGGACAGACCTCTGTGGGGTTCTGCCCTGCTGCGTGTCCATATGTACAGGTGGTGTGGGCAGGATGGCACAGGCAGTCTGTCCCACAGATGCTGGGGGTGCCGGCCAGCTGCCACAGGAATACCATCAGGGCCCAGAATGCCTGGCTCCCAGCAAGGTCTGACCACACTTAACACCTGTCCCCGGTCAAAGGTGCCCTTTTAAAGGTGCAGCAGGCGCCCAGCCCCTGACTGCTGGGCAGAGGCAGGGGTTTCTGATCCTGGGAAGGAAGGTCAGGGCTCAGGAAGATGGGAGTGGGGACCCCCTTGGCTCAGGGAGGTGGAATAGGCACTCGCTACCCCGGAGTGAGCAGGAGGTCGGGCCTAGCGTGCTGTGCAAGGAGGGGGGGTGCCCAGATCTCAGCCTGAGTTCCAGCCTTGGTCCTGTGTGGCCCTTGGCCTTCCGGCACCCACGTCTACTCCAGGAAAGTGAGCTTACTGCCCACTGGCAGCTGGTGGTTGATTTTTGATGTTTTGCCTTGTTTGGGTTAAACCTCAATCCTGTGTGAGATCCTCTTGGTCAACCCCCAGCTTCTGCAGCTTCCCCTTGCTGACCATTGGTCCTCCACTCTTTTTTCAGGCTCGGGCCTCTGTCCGTGGGCTCCAGCCGCACCGGCTGGGAGTCTGGGACCCTGTGCGAATGCTCATGCAGCCTGGGGTCAGGGCCAAGCTCACAGCGAGTGAGCAGGGTGGTCAGCTCTGGACCTCACTGTCCTCCGGCTCGTCCCCATGGCCTCGACAGTGCTATGTGGTGGCCTTGGGCGTAAATAGTTGTACCTATTTGTAAAGCGGCAGTGATGTGTGCAGTTTGGAGGAAGGGCAGAGAGAGCAGGTGTTCTTAAGGGATGGGTGGGAGGCAGGTTGAAAAGGCAAGGCCCCAGGGAACCCGCAGCTGCCAGTGCAGATTGCATTTTGGGGGGCGTTGCTCCCTCCCTGGGGACCTGGAGCCTGAGCTCCAGCCTCAACAGTCCTGTTCCCTGCGGAGCAGCCCCAGAGGTGGGCTCCATCCAGGACTGTTGGATGTTGCCTTCCACCCTGAGGAAGCCCCTCCTGGCAGGAGGGACTCCTGGTCACTCCGTGCCCCTCAACTCTGTGTGATTCTGGGGAGTGGTTCAGCCAGGGCAGTTCTGGTGTGTCCCCGGCACTGGTTACGGGGTCACCTAGATGCCCCCTCCTCAGGCAGTGCCACCTGTTATATGGAGAGGCAGCATTTCTAGTCCTCCGAAGGCACCAAGGTGGAGGCTCGGGTTTCCTTAGATGTCTGGAAAATAGGACATACTCCCGTGGCAGAGTGAGTGGCTGCAGGGTGACAAGGGGGCTTTGTTTCTCAGGCCTGTGAGCAGCTCCTGTCATTGGAGACCACCTGATGGTTTGCGGTGGGCAGGGTTGCAGCTGTGCCCCTTTGGGAGAGGGGAGCGCCAGGCTCAGCCCCGGGTGGCTGGTGGCAGGGGGTCAAGGGACCTGTCTTGGGGGTCGGCCTGCAGAGGTCCCAATAGGCAGTGGTGTCCCCCACCTTGGGAAAGCCCCCCAGGGATTACTTAGGCTGGAAAAGCAACAGTGCTCTGGCGTTAGGACCACCAGGCCCTCGTGAGGAATGGAGGAGAGGGCCTTGGCCCTGCGGGTCTCGGCGGGGAGGGGTGGGTGGTCCTGCCTGCAACCCTGCTGCAGCTGCGCCCCACATTACCCTGTCTCTCCCAGCGGGGGTCTGACGAGCTCTTCTCTGCCTGCGTCACTAACGGACCCTTTATCATGAGCAGCAGCGCAGCCTCGGCAGGTGAGCCCCCACTTGGGTGCGGGCGGGCGGGCAGGCCGGGCGGCCCCATCCTGGCACCCGCTTTCGGGAGCCCGGGAGGTGCTGGGCCTTAGCAGCGCTCTTCTGCCAGCAAACGGGAACGACAGCAAGAAGTTCAAAGGGGACAGCAGGAGCACAGGCGCGCCCTCCAGGGTGATCCATCTCCGCAAGCTCCCCGGCGACGTCACCGAGGGCGAGGTCATCTCCCTGGGGCTGCCCTTCGGGAAGGTGACCAACCTTCTGATGCTGAAAGGGAAAAACCAGGTAGCCCCGCCCCCCCAGCTGCCGCTCACCCGCCCCGCCCCCAACCCCACCGCTCACCCGCCCCGCCCCCAACCCCACCGCTCACCCGCCCCGCCCCCAGGCCTTCATCGAGATGAACACGGAAGAGGCCGCCAACACCATGGTGAACTACTACACCTCGGTGACGCCTGTGCTCCGAGGCCAGCCCATCTACATCCAGTTCTCCAACCACAAGGAGCTGAAGACGGACAGCTCGCCCAACCAGGCGGTGCGTCTCCCCTCGGGCTGGGGGTGGGTGGGCGTGGGGCTGCGGTCTCATGGCCATGCCCCCCACAGCGGGCCCAGGCAGCCCTGCAGGCCGTGAACTCCGTGCAGTCCGGGAACCTAGCCCTGGCAGCCTCAGCTGCAGCGGCGGACGCCGGCATGGCCATGGCCGGGCAGAGCCCAGTGCTGAGGATCATTGTGGAGAACCTCTTCTACCCCGTGACCCTGGATGTGCTGCACCAGGTGAGCAGCCCAGCCCGCCCTGCCCTGCCAGGGGGCCGGGGACCTGCACGGCCACCGTGTGGGTGGGGCTGACTGTCGCACTGCCACAGATCTTCTCCAAGTTCGGCACTGTCCTGAAGATCATCACCTTCACCAAGAACAGCCAGTTCCAGGCGCTGCTGCAGTATGCAGACCCCGTGAGCGCCCAGCATGCCAAGCTGGTGAGTGGGGGGCGCCCTGGCCCTGCCCTGCCTCACCCCACCGCCCCACTGGCCCTGACAGCGGCCTCCGCACCACCCCACAGTCACTGGATGGGCAGAATATCTACAATGCCTGCTGCACGCTGCGCATCGACTTCTCCAAGCTCACCAGCCTCAACGTCAAGTACAACAACGATAAGAGCCGAGACTACACACGCCCCGACCTGCCCTCGGGTGACAGCCAGCCCTCACTAGACCAGACCATGGCTGCCGCCTTCGGTGAGCCACCCAGCTAGTCCCGGGCACCTGCCCTGTGGGGTGCTGGCAGCCGCTGCCCCGGTGAGGCGAGGCAGGCAGGCGGCGTGTGCGATGATTAGCGTCTTGTTTGTTTCTAGGTGCTCCTGGTATAATGTCAGCCTCTCCGTATGCAGGAGCTGGTTTCCCTCCCACCTTTGCCATTCCTCAAGCTGCAGGTATTCAAAGCTCTGTGCTGGTCCCCATCACCGATCCTGCATGTCCACTCCATGTAGTTCTGCCTCCGTGCACCTGATGCGGGCTCCCGGGTTCCCCGAGGAGCCCTGCTAGGGCAGGCATAGGATGGCCGTGAGGCCCACTGACCCCCACAGGGTCTGGTATGATTCCCTTCAAGCACCAGGACCAGCGCAGGTGGTTGGAGTGGTACGGCCCTAGTCAGTGGGTTAGGTGGCCTGGTAAGGGGCAGGGAAGCAGGCACAGCCGCCTCCCTCATGGGGTGCCGCTGTGGTGTTCGTGGTCCTGTGACGTTCTGCCTGGCATGGCCCTGGGAAGGGGATGGTTTGTGCGCTCTGGCCGGCCAGGGCCATCCTGCATCACAGGGCCGGAGCTCTTGTGCTACTGGCCACATTTGGGTGGGTCCCAGCTCTTGTGGTCTGGACTGCGAGGAGAGCGTGGAGGAGTGGCCGTGGCAAGAGGGCCTGCACGAACCTCCTGGCCGTTTGTTTCTGATAAGGCCAGGCGGGACCCTTGCTCCCCTTGGGGTGGGGACATGGGTGCCACTCAACCTTCCGGTCCCTCTCTTCCCAGGTCTGTCAGTTCCTAATGTGCACGGGGCCCTGGCCCCCCTGGCTATCCCCTCGGCGGCGGCTGCCGCTGCAGCAGGCCGGATTGCCATCCCTGGCCTGGCAGGCGCGGGCAACTCCGTCCTGTTGGTCAGCAACCTCAGCCCCGAGGTACGTGCTCTTCCTTCCAGGCCATCGCTCCTGGAGGCACCAAGCGGCAGTCGGCCTCAGGTCTCAGAGCCAGGTGGTAGGCAGGCCGGGTCCCCTCGGCGCCCCTCCCAAGTACGCGGTGTTCTGTCTCTTTGACATCTTGATTTATGTTTCCAATTCCATAACGTTCAGAGCTCAAATAGCTTTTGGTGCGTGGTGTGATCTTAGCATGGAGCCACGCAAGCCGTGGTCTGGCCAGGGTTCTCTGTGTGATGGGCGGTGGTGGCCAGTGCCGGCCTGCGGCCACATCCAGCTTGGCAAGAGCTCAGGTTAGGTCATGACAGGCTCAAAATAGTTAACTCTTGAAAGGTGGGGTTCGTGTGCCGCATTTCAGGCTGCTCTCTGGTCTCTGACCCCTCCTTGGTTGCCTGGCCCGAGGCCCCCCTCCCGCCCCCAGCTGTCTGAGACTCGCGCTGGGAAGCCCTCACTAATGCCGTGTGCTTGAGTGAGCGCTGAGAAGGCCACGTGGCCGGCAGCAGGGGCGCGGTGTGCGGGGCGCCGGGCCGCAGCACTGTCTCCTGCCTGTGTCTGCAAGGTGACCCTGTGACCCAATGTGTAGATCTTGACTGATGGAGCACTCGTTTTCTTATGTATTTACTGACCTGTGTTTTTTTGCTACTTTTTTCTTTTCTCCCCTTCCCCTCTCCCAATTTTTTTTCTTGCCCTGATCCGGAATTTCTTTGCCAACTGACTGCACGGTACTTCTGCTTCCTGTGTTGCTTGAACAAAACAAAACCATAAATAAATAAAAACAAAATTCCCCCTCAAACCCTGCTCTCCGGAAACCAACCTGCCCTTGAATATTAACATCCTGACAACTTCATCATCCATCAACCTGCACGCCTGTGGGGCTGCCTCCTCGTGGACGATGGGCACCTCGCCCCCTGGCCTCTCCCTTTCCCTGTCCCTCGCTGCCTTGCTCTGCTGTCCTCTAAAGAGAGTCACACCCCAAAGCCTCTTTATTCTTTTCGGTATGTTATCATTTCACACTTTTATTACCTTTTCATTTAATTGAGGGTATTTTTTTACACCCTGAGATGTACTATGATTTGCAGTTTGGCATTCTGCCTCCATGCGCGGCTTGCCTTCAGTTTGCATATTACTTTGACTCTGTACACGCATGGTTATTGCCCCGCATGCTTTTCGAAGAGTTAATGTGTTGGTAGCATGCTAAGTGGTGGTTCTCTGGCAATTTGACGTTCCTGGATGTTGACCTTGGCGGAAGGTGGTCCTCCTGGTACCGCTCCCCGACTAGACGCAGGCCCCCAGAGGCAGAATACGCAAGCCTGCGGGAAGAGCAGCCCTGCAAGGGTGTGCGGGGCGTGGGGGCTGGCAGGGAGGCAGCAGTGGGCGGGGCCTTAGCGCCGTCCTGTGCTTTTGAAGGCGTGTATGGGGATGTGCAGCGGGTGAAGATCCTGTTCAACAAGAAGGAGAACGCCCTGGTGCAGATGGCAGACGGGAGCCAGGCCCAGCTGGGTAAGGGGGGCGGGGCGCTGGGGGCTGCTGGGGGGCAGGGACGGAGGCCTCCGGTCACGTGTGTCATCCTTCCTCCCCAGCCATGAGCCACCTCAACGGGCACAAGCTGCATGGGAAGCCTGTGCGCATCACGCTGTCCAAGCACCAGAATGTACAGCTGCCCCGTGAGGGCCAGGAGGACCAGGGCCTCACCAAGGACTATGGCAACTCGCCACTGCACCGTTTCAAGAAGCCTGGCTCCAAGAACTTCCAGAACATTTTCCCACCCTCAGCCACCCTGCACCTGTCCAACATCCCGTACGCAGCCAGGCACTGCCTAGGGTCCGGGGACTGCCCATTGGCAGGGTGGAGGGTGGAGGACCCAGGTGTTCCCAGACCTCCTGCAGCTGCCCCGTGCCCTTGGCAAATCCTGCATGGCTCAGGACCCCTTTCCCTACAGGCCCTCTGTGTCTGAGGACGACCTCAAGGCGCTCTTCTCCAGCAATGGTGGGATCGTGAAGGGGTTCAAGTTCTTCCAGTGAGCACAGCCCCCGCCCGTCCCAGGGCCCCCAGTCCCACCCGTCACCCTGCAGGGTTCCCTCGGCCCTCACAGGCACTGTCTTCCAGGAAGGACCGCAAGATGGCGCTGATCCAGATGGGCTCCGTGGAGGAGGCCATCCAGGCCCTCATCGACCTGCACAACCATGACCTGGGCGAGAACCACCACCTGCGTGTGTCCTTCTCCAAGTCCACCATCTAGGCTGGGGCCTCCCGCCGGGCCGGCCACACTTCCGTCATTCCAGAAGAAAGCCACTTTAAAGCAGCTGAAGTGACCTTAAAAGACCAGAGATTTTATTTTTTTAAAGAGAAATCAGTTTACCTGTTTTTAAAAAAATTAAATGGAATTCACCTTGCTCACCTTGGGGAGTCGGGTGCCGGCCCCTGGGCTCTCGGCGGCGACACGTGGACGGTGTGCCAGCTCCCCACCCCCGGCCCCTCCCGTGCCGTCTGCAGCCTCTGCGGGTTGGGTGCTCCCGGACCTCACCCGGCTCTCCCGTGCCTTAACCCTGCTGCTCCGGCAGGGCCTTCTTGGGTAGCAAAAGCGGGGGGGTTTGGGGGAGCAGGCCCTCCCATGGGATCCTGTGGCAGGAGGCTGTGCGGCAGGTCCGGCCCACACCCCCATCCACTCAAGTGTGTGACTCCCCCCACCCCGGGCAAGACCCGGGCGCCCCATCGGCTTCAGCTTTGGAGCTCTGGTTCACCGTAGTCTCTATCAGCTTCAATGCAGACATCTGTGCCTAGCGATATTTCCAGTGACCAAATATTCTAATCCTTTTTCATTTATATGCAAAAGAAATAGTTTTGAGTAACTTTTTATATAGCAAGATAAAGGTGGTCTGAGTGTAACATACGCTTCCTCTGTATGACCTCGCATACTGTACTCCTTGTATCCGAGCCGCAGGGCAGACGTGATGGGCCCGGGCACAGGCCTTGGCCGCCCATCTGAGACCCCCAGATGCCTTACCCTGACCGCCCTCCACCCAGGAGGACAAGCGCTCCCAAACTTCCAGGGTTGCTTTCTTTCTGCAAATTTTGGACCAAAGTTCTGTTTCTGTTTTTTGTCTGCCTCTGATGCTGGGACCCCAGAAGGGGGGTCTCCTACACGTCCTGTGCTCGGGTCCCGTGCTGGCCGGCCTCTCCCTGGGGTCTGGACCCCCACATTTCCATTATTGGGGTGGAACAAGGGTGTAAATATTTATGATTTTTTTTATACCTGTTGTGAGACGTGAGGGGCAGCAAACACGGTTTTTTATGGGACACAGATGTATATTTTGATAACAGCAATTACAGGCTCAGTATTGTATTGCGGGGCCCAGCACATCCCTGCCGCCTGACGGCTTGTAATGCGGAGAGAACCGAATTAAAGCGATTTTACCACAATTGCTCCTGGTTTCCTTTGTGCGGTGGGTGCTGGAAGGCATTTTGCCACTCTGTTGCTCTCAAGATCGCCTACCTGTGCCACTTGCCTCCCCGACCTCTTGACTTGCCTGGTGAGTTCAGCCCTCTGCTTTCCTCACTTGGCCTTGGAGGGCAGGGGCCCCGGCTGCACTGGGCTGGGTGGCCACCCTGCCCTGGAGGTCTGCCCTCACCCTGCTCCTTGCAGCCCCCATCCCAGCCATACACAGCGTTCCCCCAGCCCTTGCCTGCCTATGTGGGTCTTCAGACCAAAAAGAGAGCCAGGGCTGCAGTGTGGACCGTTTATTGACCGACGTGCTATTACCAACAAGCCCCCTCCCACCCCCCATCCACCTTCATGGGCCTCAGTCCTGGAGCCTGTGGGCGGCCTGCACCTTCCGGTAGTAACTCCCCGGTGCCCCCTCACCTGGGGCCTCACGCTCGCTCAGCACCAGGGCACCCGCTTGGCACCGCAGCGTTGACTCCCGGCTCGCTGGCCCCAGCGGGGGCAGCCCCTCGCCTGTGGCCAGGTTGACCGTGGCCACGGTCCCAAACCGCAGCTCCTCCTGGTCCAGGTCGCTGACCGACGAGCCAGGAGACACACCCTGTGGCTTGGGCCCTCTGAAGCTGCGAGCCAGGTCACCCAGCTCATAGCCACCCTCACCCTCCCCTCCCTGGGCCCCACCACCTGCGGCCTTCCACTCCCAGGGCCCATTCCCTGCGGACAGGTGGACCACGGGGTGGTGCGGCGCGTGTGCGTCGATGGTGACCATGCTGGCTGAGTCGCGGTCCGAGGGCGACCGGTGCTGCGAGGAGTCAGAGCTGGCGCTGGAGGAAGAGGCCGTCTCGGCTGCCTTGGGGCCAGGCCCGCCTGGCGCCTTGGACATGGCGATGACCTGCAGCAGCCGCGGTGGGTTGGCCACACGGGGCTGGGTGGAGGCCATGGCCGCGACCGCGGTGGCCCCGCTCTTCTCGGCCATCATCAGCCACTTGGCCCGCACAACTGTGCTGCTCTTGGGGGACAGGCCGGCTGCCTGCACCCCCTCCTCAGGGATGTGCACCAGGGGCTGTGGCCCTGCCCGTGGCGGGAGGATGACTCGAGGCCCAAGGCCCGGCCGAGCCTGGACCGTGGGGTACAGCGAGGGTGGGGCCGGCCCCCCGTGCTCACCCTCCTCCTCCTCCTCCTCCTCTTCCTCCTCCTCCTCCTCCTCCTCCTCCTCCTCGGCCATGGGCTCGGCAGGTGCCCGCAGGTGCCCCGGGCTGGCCTCGTCAGGCAGCCCCAGGCCCCGGCCCTCCAGTGACTTCTGTTTCCACTCGCTGATGAGCCGCTTGGAGCGGGAGGCATCCAGAGGCACGTGGATGGTCATGTGACGGCGGGCAGGGTCGTCCAGTGAGGGCGTGCTGACGCGTGGCAGCGTGTGGCTGAAGGTCACCATGCTCTCCTTGCCCATGGGGCTGCGCGGGGCCAGCAGGTCCACGTCCACACTGGCGCGCTTCACGCTGCCCAGCGAGCTCTTATCGCGGGCCACAGGCCGGCACACGCCCTCCAGCCGCCCTGGCGGGCCGAGGGCGTCCGTGCTCACAGACTTGTTCTGCTGGTACACAGAGTCGTGGCCCCGCTGTGTCAGCGCCCGCAGCGCATCCTCGGCAGGTGCCGGGGCTGCTGGCTTCTCTGCAGGTGGGGCCTGGAAGTTGCCCACTGCATGGCAGGCCTGGGGGTGAGACGCAGGCCGAGGTTGAGGCTGGCGGCGGGAACCCAGGGCCACCCAGGCGCACACCTGCCAGGGGCCCGGAGGGGCAGGGAAGTCTGAGGACAAAGCCCACCTCTCCCCAACGCGGTAAATCCCAGCCTGGGGCCATTCCGCACCTTGGCCAGCCTGAGCCCATGAGAACCTCAGCCCGGCGCTCTGGGGCAACCCCCCAGCCCCTCACCAGGTAGGCGGCGATGCCCGCACCAATGAGGAAGCCGGCATAGACGTCCACGGGATGGCTGCGGTACTGCGTGATCTGGGTGAGGCCGCACACGCCGGCGGCGATAGTGAAGGCAAACACCAGGATGGGCTTAAGTAGCTTGGTGGCGTCCGAGATGACAGAGTTGAAGTACATCTGCAGGGGCGGGTGGGCAGGTCAGGGTGGCCGGGGCCCTGCTGCGCGCCCGGGCCGGGGGCGGGACTCACCGACACGTAGACGGCCGCAAAGGCAGACAGCGTGGCGTGCTGGGATGGGAAGGTCTTCCTGTAAGAGGTGCCCACGTGAGCCCCAGCGGCTCTAGGACGCATCCGCACCCCAGCTTCCTTGCATGCCCAGGGCAGAGGCGGGGCCACTCACCGTGCGGAAAGGATGGCGTGGCTGTCATGGCCAGAGCAAATGTCCTGTGTGATGTAGGGGCTGGCCTCACAGGGCGTGCCCAGCAGCGTGTAGTTGGGCTTGCAGACCGTGAGGAAGAAGGGTGCGTGGTAGCCCGTGGCCAGCTGGATGACGTCGGTCACCAAAGCCGTGGCGCACAGGCCGAACACCTGGACGCCTGCGGGGTGGAAGGGTCAGGGGCGGGTGTGGGGCTGGGTGCGCCGGGCTCGGGAGGGGCCGGGGCACGGGTGGCGACTCACCCACAAACCGCACGGTGCGCCGCAGGAAGGAGCTGAAGCTGCAGCCGCCAGCGTGGATGCTACCCTCGGCCCCATCCCGGCCGCCACGGCCCCAGGGCCGGGACTGCAGGCAGTACAGCACGCCCTCGCCCACCATGATCTGTCCGACAGAGACCCGGTCAGCCGGGAGCCCGGTCGGGGGCATGCAGCCGGCCGGGCCCCCAGGGACTCACCGAGGCCGCCGGGGCAGCAAAGGCCAAGCTGAGGAGCATGAGTAGAGGGATGAGCTCCTCGCTGGTCTCCACGTAGGGCATGGAGAGCGTGCGGTCGTAGCACTGGAAGCCCACCTTGGCCGGCTTGAAGAGGTCAGTCAGCTCCAGGAAATACAGGGACACGACGGAGGACGCCACGATGGGCAGCTGCCGGGAGACGGCCGGCCGGGGTCACCACGCTCGCCCTGGGTCACACGACCACAGGCCCCTCCCAACTCACCACCCACCACCAAGCCAGGCTGTAGCCCACCAGCCTCAGCGCATTCGCCTCCCAGAGACCCGCCACCCCCACCCATCTGTGTCACACATGGACCCTTACAGCCAGCGCAGCGATTCCTATACTCGTGAATTCGTGCACGGGCCACTGGCTTACCCAGCCACCCACCCATCATCCATCCGTCCACCCACCCACCCATTACCCAACCACTTCATTCTCCCGTCCGGCCACTCTACCGTCCTGAACAGTCCAGAACCAGCAAACGCATTCCTTCTCCTGGGCTCTTCCTCTCTGGGATGGACGGATGCCCTCGGACAGCCGTCGGTGCCCTGAGCCTCCTAAGAGAGCTGCTCCCTGGCCACCCGTGTCCACTGCGCTGCTCTATTTCCTCCGGACCCTGCACTCCTAGGTGCCAACCTTCCTCAGCCCCAAGAACACAACGGCCCTGGACAGAGTCACTCACTCCTGCATGCGTCCCTCCGTACACCGCTGTGACCCCTGGGGGCCGTGCACACAGTACACATGACAGTCCTCACACCAGGAGGGTACGGACGGGAAGGCCGAGCTGCTCCCGACCGAGTCTCAGACACAAGCACGAACAGCCGGGGAGCTGGCTCCAGGTCTTGTGATGGAAGCAGACTCCTGTGGCTGACCCTTTCTGGTCCAGGGTTCTCAGACTCAGACACCCCCTCCCCCGGGGCCAGGCAGGTGTCGGCCCTGTGGGGACTGTGGGGACCTGGAATGCAGGCAGACGCCTCAGGCAGCCCCCACCTGTTTGCAGACGAGGACTCAGATGCCGTGAGAGGGCCCAGCCTGCACCTGGCCCCTTCTGGAGGGGAAACGCCAGAGACGGGAGACGGGTCTGCAGGGGCCAGGTTCGTGTCCAGGGAGCATTACTGAGCGCCTGCTGTGTGCCGACCCGAGGCCCAAGGCAGTTGCATGAGGTGGTTTGCCCGCCTGAACGTGGATTCTGACTCCACGCCTTAGTTTTCTTGGCCAAAAATGGGAGTGAGAAGGTCGCCACCCCCCAGGGCTGCGGCCCAGGACCAGATGAATAAATGGTTAAGGGGGCTCGATGCCTGGCGTACATGGAGCCCTCAGTGTGCGCTTCCACGACGACTGTCCACAGGACGGGCGAGTGGGTAGACATCAGGCCCCCCTGGAGGGGCCCGAGCACAATCTTAAAAACCTGGAATCCTTCGGCAGAAAGGTTGTTGGAGGTCTCTTGTCTGTGGGCCCCCCATGACTCTGCAAGTCTCAGAGCAGCATGGCCGCTGGCATCGTGCCTGGTCGGGCACCTCCCATGCCCTCAGCACTCTGCCCCATCTCCCCCTGCTGGGGCGCACTGAAGGCAGGATGCAGAGCAGCCGGCAGCCGGAGCCGCACACTGGAGCCTACCACCTGTGAAGGGCCTGTTAAGTTCCTCCTGAATCCTACCACCCATCTCTCATTGCTTCTGAAGCCCTGAGAGCTTATCAGGCCCAAACAAAGATGATACACAAACACGTCATCCTGCCAGCATACTTAATCTTGGAGTCCATGTGTATGCTTAAAAAACACTTAACGTAATACTCGCAGTAAAGGAAATGCAAATGAGCTGGCACGGGGTTCTGTGGCTGACTGGCTGGTTAAAATCCAAAACACTGCTCACACACGTTGCTGGCACGCCTGTGAGTAAACAGGCACACTCATGGGCGTGTAAATGCCAGCCTCGAGGGGGAGAGTCTGGGGTCTTTCCCAAGTGGGCACTCTGCTCCCGGGGATGTGTCCTGCAGATAAGCTCACTTCTGTGCACAGTGACACAGGAAGGTCTGAGATGACAAAAGACCTGGAGACCCCCACGGGTCCAGCTACCAGGGCACGGGCCTCAGGGCTGGAGGCACTACGAAGCCTACGAAGCCAAGACAAGGGAGGGGGGACCAGGAAACGCCAGGGGAAAAGCCAGAGCAGATACCTGTGACATAAGGTGGCAGGGAAGGGACACACATCGGAGGGGCTTGAATGTGTGAAACGCTTTTCGGAAAGGCACGAGAGTGAGTGGGGGCTGCACCCCCAGGTCGCAGAACCCGAGAAGGCATAATCTACTGTAACTGGGATGTAAGTGCGAATGCAAAAAATAATCCTATTTTCTGCCTGTGGAGGGACCCACTGGCCTGGGACAAGCCCCCTGCACCCATGCCTTGCCTGGCCCCTCACTGGTGAGGGGGGTCTCGGAGGACTGTAGCTATGGGAAGACTAGAGCAGGTGCTGAACCTGCAAGCATGGAGGTGTCACCCTGGGCCATCTTCAGTGCTTAGACTGTGCCAGGAGGCCCTGGTTACCGTCTTTTGTTTTTTAAACACTCATAACGTCCCCCAGCCCCACCCCCACGGGCCAGGCTTGCTGGTTCAGAGCTTAAGGGCACATGCACCAGCCTCCCCCTCAGCACACCAGAGACCTGAATTCAGACCCTCAGGCTTCAGAGCCCAAATGCTGGAGGAAGACAGGGTTCTACCCCCAACCCTCATGGCCCCCAGCACTTTGCTCGAGCCCCTCCGGTGAGCTAGTGACCTGTACCCCCGGCTGAAGGTCCCACCTCCCAGCAGCTGCCCAGGACGTTTCTGCAGCCCGCAGCAGCCGGCCGCGCCCCTGGAACTCCTACTCGACCTGCAGGGCCCAACTCCCCTGACCCCCACTCCCAGGCACCTGGCTGTGCCCCCATCCGATGCTGACCTGAGCTGCGCCGGCCCCGTCCCTCCGCGTGGGGTCCCTGAGGGCCGGCGTCCCTGAGGCCTTTGCCCCGCCCCCAGCAGCGCGACCCCCCCTCCCCCCAGCTCACCTCCACGAAGTAGAAGCATGGCAGAAGCGTCATGCTGTCCTTCGGGGTTTTATTCTGCTCCTTGGTGGAAATCATGGTGCCGCGGGAGCCACAGGCCTGGCTGGAGGAGACAAAGCCGCGCCGGAGGCAGGGAGGCGCAGGCTGAACCTGGGGGGGACCCGGTGCCCGGCGCCTGCAGGGGAGGGGCGGGCCAGGATGCGCAAGAGCCGCCGGGGAAACTGAGGCTGGGGCGGAGGAGGTCCCCGAGCCTCTCCCGCGCACAGACAATCCGGCTGCGGGCAGGGGGGTCGGGGGAGGGCTCGGCCGAGAGGGCGGGCCGGGAGCGGGGCGCCAGCGGCCGAGTCAGGGCCGGGAAGAGGTGGGGTCGGGCCGGCGCCGCAGGCCCTCACCTGGCGCGCCGGCGCTCGGAGGGCGGAGCGGCGGGGGCGCGTGGCGCGGCGGCGCGGGCGCGCGGGCGGGGCTCTTTGTCTCGGCGCGCGCCGTCGGCAGCCCGGGGCTCGGGGCTCGGCGCGCGCTTGCCGCCGCGCGCGGCAGGCTGGGGCCGGGGCTCGGGGTCTTCCTGCCTCGCCGTCCGGCGCCCTCCCCCGCGCCGCTGTCCCCCTTCCGGGTGCGCCGCGCCCCCGCGCGCGTTTGCACGGCGCCGAGCCCTAGGGAGACAATAGAGGCTGGGGGCTCGCCCTCGCGCCGCGTCCGCGCCCCTGCGCGCGCCCAGCTCCTCCCTCTGCCCGCGGGCCTGCGGGTCCACGGCTGGCCGGGCTCACGGCCCCGACGCGGGGATGTGGGGGCGGCGGCAGGAAGGATCCCCGCCCTGACCCTACCGAGCCTTTCTGCAGGCGTTTCGTCTTTACCGCCCTCAGCCACGCGGTGTAGGGATTGCCTGATTCTCCGTTTTACTAGTGGGGAAACTGAGTCCCGGGAACTTAAATCACTGCCAAGGTCTCCAGGCCCCAAATGGCAGGATTTTACCAGGTTCGCGTGGTCGCCATCTCCTGAGCACCTGCTGTATACCAGGCGCAGGCACTGGGGAGCCCTGGGAGCTGGGACAGACCCTGACCATCAGTCCCACGGTTAAGTGTCCAAGTCGGAGTTAGACGGATGAGCTGCGTCGGCTGAGCGCCCCCGAGTTTTTACTCCCACTCGGCAGCTCACACTGCGAACAGGGTTCAGACCCCACTGGGGCCTCAGGTTTCCTCTTTGGTAAATGGGCATAATGCGCTGCCCTTCCAAGGCCCCGCCGTACTGGGCACACCAGGGCTACGGGTCCTGCCTTCTGATGCCCAGTGGGGGGCCGCGCCTCGGTTTCCCCAGACAGCAGGGGTGGAGCCCGGGTAGTGGTTGGGAATCCTGGTGTTGAAAGGTGACCACGAACAGCCCCTGGGGGGCAGGAAGAGGAGTGGCAGACGGGGCAATCGCTCTTGGGGGCTCCTCGGGGGACCATCAGGATGGCCCAGGGGTCCGGGGGAGGGCGTGGGAGAATCTCAGAGTAAGTGATGGGGTCCTTCTTCCCATGGTCCCCTGTGGTGGAGATGGGGCAAGGCCTGGCTGTGGGGGCACATTGCCCAGCTGGGGGGGCCTGGACTTTGGCCTGGGGCGCTAGGGTGTCATGGGGGAGTTCAGAGCAGGCATAGGGGGTGCGCACAGCTTGTGCTGCTCAAAACTGCTTACGCAAATCAACCCCCTCGACGCCCACCGCAGCTCTATGGGGGCGGGCGGTGCATGCCCCACCACACTGCACAGATGGGGAAACTGAGGCCCAGAGAGGGGACCCTGCGGTCACCCAACTGGGAAGGGGTGGACCTGTAATCTCTCTTCTCTCCTCTCCCCCTGTCCTCTGGGCAAGACAGCAGGCCTGGTCCACAGGGGAGGAAGGGGAGGGATTGGGGAGGGCGGGGTTGCGAGGGACGAGCAAGGAGGCCGGCCGCCAGGGCTGTGGGGACCACACCTGAGCCCAGCAGCGCGTGCTCAGGGCCCATCCTCGTGTAGCTCGTGTCAGGCGTCACTCCTTTGCCTGGCTGTGTGGTGCTATGTGTGCGAGACACATGTCCGCTCACCCGTCCGTGGACACTTGGGTCACCTGCACATTTTGGCCACTGTGAATCCTGCTGCCGTGGGCACGTGTGACCAAGTATTTGAGCCCCTGTCTCCAGTTCTCTTGGGCAGTTACCCACAAGTGGAGTTGCCGGACCACATCGTAATTCTGCATCTAACTTTCTGAGGACCCACCGGACGGTTTCCACAGTGGCCACCCCATTTCTCTGGGTCCCCTCTGTCTTTTTCATCCTGGTGGGTGTGAAGTGGTGTCTTGTGGTGGTTTTGATTTGCATTACCCTAGTGACTAATAATTCTGAGCATCTTTGCATGGCTCTTGGCTGTTTGTGTACTTTCTTCAGAGAAATGTCTGTTCAATTCCTTTGCCCATTTTTAAATTGGGTTACTTGTCTTTTTTTGAGTTGTGAGAGTTCTTTATACATTCTGGGTACTCAGTCTTGTCTTTCTCTCCCCTTGGCCAGGTCCTGTGTGCCTCACACGTGTGAATATCCTGCTTCCAAGACGGGAAAGGTGGTCTCCCCAGGCTGGGGAAACTGAGGCCCGAGCTGGTGTTATGGGTGGCATTCACGACATGTTGAACGTCTGCTGTGTGCCTGCAGGTACTGGGTCTTGGCAACAGTTAATGCTATCCTCTCCCACACTGGAGGTGTGGCCCATTTTACAGAGGGGGAAACTGAGGCACAGATTGGCGCTGTCAGAGGAGTCCAGGCAGGCCCCAGGAGCAGCTGACAGTGGGACTCTTGCCCGTCTTCCCAGTGGGAGGGCTGGCCCCACCCCCGGGCTGGGTGCATGGGTGGTGCCTACCAGCTATAAAGGCAGCAGTCAGCCCCTCTATGCTCAGCCTCCTGGCCCCGCTGGCCAGCCTGCTGGTGACCTGCAGGGCCAGCTGTCCCCCTCCATGCTGGGGGTCACCTGCAGGGGGAGAGGCCCAGGTCGGAAGGACCAGTGGCCCCAGCCTGGACTTGCCTGGACTCAAGGCTCAGAGAGGGAAGGGGCCCAGGCGGCCCTGGAGAGCCCCAGAAGGGGCGTGAGGGGGGCCTGGGCCGCCTGTCCTTTAGGGGCTCCCATTCCTGGCCTTCAGCTGCTTCCGCGGCCATGCAGAGGGTCAAAGGGGGCTCTCGGGTGAGGACGGGACAGCAGCAGAAAGGGGCTTAGGGCACGATAGAGTTCACAGGACTCTTCAGAGCTGCCTGGAGGGTGAGGAGAAGAGGGGTTTGGAAATATTTTGGGGGTCCCCCGAGAGGGTCTTCAACTCTTCAGCTGTAAACAGAGGAGGCTCACTGTGGAAGGAAGGAGGCCATCTGCCCAGCTCCTGAGCTGCTGGTTTCTGATGCCCCAACTAATGTGCAAGCCTGCTACCTGTCAGTGCCCAGGGCCCAGGGTGGCTGTGGGAGGTCAGGGCTTCTCCACAAGCCCCACGTGCCCTCCCCCAGGGCTGGCGCTCCCCCTCTGCCCCAGTTGCTGTTAAGAACCCCAGTATTGGCAGGGTGGTGCTGGGGGCCAGGACCCGAGGCAGCTGGAGACAGACTATGACATGCCAGCACGATCGGCTGCTGGCGGCGACAGCCTGAGGGTCTAGGGAAGTGGGGAACCACGTGTATGGGCCCTGGGGTACACGGGGCCCCCTCATTTCTTCGGGTGGCTTAAGTCATACAGCAAAGTACAAACATGGACCATGGTCTGCTCGTCTACCTCCCGCTGAAGTTGTTTCCAGATGTTTTGTTATGATGGCATCCCAGGGGGGTGACACCCTCAGACCAGAGTCACCCCGACACTGTGCGCACTGGGGTCCTTCCTCACTGGCCAGGGCGGCAGTGCACGGATCTGGCGTGGGTCCCCGTGGCAGGAGGAAGCCAGTCCGGGATGAGGGTCCTGGGAGCTGGAATTGGACATTTCCAGCATTCGAGTATTTTAGCTCCATGAGAAGCAGTATTTATTAAACACCGTGTGCCATGTCCTGTGCTGGGGATTGGCGACACAGTAGGGAACGGGACAGAGTAGGCCTGCCCTTTAGGGACTCCCAGGCCCCATGTCTGGGGGCAGTCAGACATCTATCAAGATAGAGGTGCACACAGGACATCATGGTCACCCCAGGAGGTGACCCAGTCTGGGGATGTCAGAAAATTCCTGGAGGCATCTGGGACCCCAACCAGGAGAGGTCAGCCAGACCAAGGTGGGAGAGGAGTGGGGGCTTGGCCTGGGGGTGACCTGGCGGGCCTGCTGCCCATCCAGGGTGATGGGGACACTTCCCTCATCTGGAAAGAGGCACCTGGCGTGTCCTCTGCCCTGGAACCTTGTGGTGGGGCCCCGAGTTCTTCACCTGCGTGCTACTATTCCAGGACTGGATCAATTCTGTCCCCAACTGTCCACTGGAGAAGCACTGGCCCAAGGAACCCCTGGGGAGCCCTCACCAAGCCCGTGGGGGGCCTGCGACCTCCCACAGAGCCTACTCACCACAACTCCGGGCCTGGCCCCCTGCCCCAGCCTGCATGGTCGGGGCCCTAGGAAAGAATCACCTCTCCTTTGGGTGGAGAATCCGGGATATTGTGCAGCAGAGTCAAAAGGCACATGAGAAAATGGCAAAAGATGATTTGCTGTCTGAATCACTGAAGGCTGGTGTGCCTAAGAAAGAGCTGAAATACAAATATTGAATAATAAGTATGATATAAAAACAACATATAAAACGTAAGTATAATGATACACTATATATTATAGTTTATTACACTAAGAAATTTTACTAAAATAAAAGGTGAAATCTGTTATTATTTATGTTACTATGTATTATATATTTTTAAATGTACATAATATACAATAATATATAGTCACAATACATGTAATATATAAAGAGCACCTAAAATCAATAAAAAAAGCATCCCAGTAGTAAAAAACACAGGTAAAGGATGTAAACAGTTCACACACACAGACATAGTGACGATGCCCTGGACGCCACAGATGAGTTAATATTTCCAGATTTTGTAATAACTGAATTTGAAATCATATCTTGAGATGACAATCATAAAACAATAAAAAACAGTTCACAGCAAAGGAACACAAAGGTTCTTAGCGATGTGGAAACACCCTGGCTGGTTGTATGGCAGAGGTGATCGACCTTGCTGGGAGGTACCCTTCCTCGGGCCTGTGGGGTGTGCCGAAGGGCCACCGCGTGAGGACACCGTGAACACTGCCTGGGGGGTCGGAAACTGGGCAGAGACGGATCTAGGGGCATCTGAGGCCGTGGTGCCTCCCGTGGGGGTTTACTGCCCAGACAAGGAGAGTATAGGGGTAGTTCCTGCCATGTGGCCAGAAGGAAAAGAGACTGCAAACATTCTGGGTTTCCCATCGGGAGACCACAAAATGCACAAACTGGTTCACCCACCAGGGGAATGTTATTCAGCTGTGTAAAAGATCTGGGCCCTTCAGTTCACTGACTGGAGGGGTCTGCATGGGACAGCGAAGACATGGAAACCATCAGACATGGGGCAGAACAGGGTGCATGACGGTGGAGACACCTTCTCGGCTGGTTGGAACACCAAGCAGCCCGCAAAAACGTCAGTTTATTTCGGGGTCGAGGACTTATTTCTCCATCGTGCAGCTGAGGAGAAGAGCTCAGGGGCCAGCGCTCTGCCCAGATTTGCACGGCATGGGGTTCTGTGGGGGGCCCCCGGCACTCACCCAAGCTGACCAGCCTCCAAGGTTTGTGATGTTCTCATGAGCCCATTTCACAGATGGGGTGACAGGCATGTCAGTGGCTCAGGCAGAGAAGCCGAGGCCCGAGAGGGGTCGCCGGCTCAGTGTCCCCCAGTATTGACACAGTGGAGAAAGGAGTGTTTTTCTAAGGAGAGAAGAAGAGGGGCAGGGCCAGAGACAGGGGACGCCGAGGCTCCACTCCCACTCCTTCCTGCCATGCTGGGGGCACCCCCCGGCCGGCGTCCACCCGTGCGCTGGCCTGCTTTCCCGGTCCCACAGCCGTTACCTGTTACACCACCCGCCGTTGGAGCGGGAAGGGGCCGAGGCCACAGCTTCCTGGTCCTGCTTCCCCTCCGCCCACCCCCCGACCCCACAGAGGGTCCCCCCAGGACCCCGCCAGGGCTCCCCACTGCCCAGACCTCTGTTTGATGCTGGCCTGGAGCAGAGACTTAGCAGGGACATGGGGACTAGTTACCTGACGGGCCGTGGGTGTTTCTTTTGGTTAAAGCTTTACTGTAATAAATTTCACATTCCATCACCCAAAAAAGAAACCCCGTCCCCTTAGCAGTCCCCCCCCACCCCCTCCCCATCCCCCGGGCACCCACGAGCCCACGTTCACTGGATCTGCCTCCTGTGGACGTGTCACAGAAATGGGGTCACAGCCCACGTGGCCTGTGTGCCTGGAGTCTCACTGAGCACCGTGGGTTCCCAGTCCTCGTGCAGCGCGTGGCAGGGCTCTGCTCCTGTTTGTGGCTGCGTGATGCTCCGTGTGTGGGTGGACGCGTGTGCCTCTTTTCACCAGCTGACAGTTTATTACACTCTTGTCTGTATTTGGTAATTTAATCTCTGTAAAGAGAGAGGAAACTGAGGCTGGGTGGCACCATGGAATGTAAAACCGAGCCCGGCCAGGTTTGGAGGGTCAGTCAGGGCCGGCTCCTCAGGGAGGCGTCCTCCAAGGTGCAGCCCGAGGGTGAGTGGGGTGCCAGGCAGAGGGAACAGCAGGTGCAAAGGCCTAGCAGGGACTCGTTGGGGGCTTGGGGCAGGGGTGGCTGCAGGGCCCGGAGACAGTCTCACTGCCTGCCCGCCCGCGCTCTGCCCCAGTGCGCGGCTATGGGTTGGGGCCACCCGGGCCCCTGCTGCCCCAGGGCCTGGAGAGCTAGGTCACCACGGTCTCCCTCCTGTGCTGGCTGCAGGGTATGCCCATGCTTGCCCCCCACCCCAACGACATCTGCTTCGTCCACGTCCACCACACCGCTGTCCACAGCCCTCACCACGGTCAGGTGGCCGAGGGATTCCCGAGAGGTGGGGGCCGCCCCACAGCAGAGGGCTCCAGGGCCTCAGGGCAGGTGGGGGGCTGACGTGAGAGCCCCACCTCCTCCCCACAGAGCAGCGGGTGGCCGTGTGGCTACCCACCTGGGAGGTGGACACAGCGCCACCTGGGCTCAGCAGGCAGTGGGAGCAGGGAGTGGGCACGCCTGTCGTTTGCAGCCGGCGGCCCTCATGGGTCTGGGGGCTTTTCCACCCCAGGGAAGAGTGGGTGGCCCGCCCAGCCTTGTTCCGGGGCCACACCCGGATCCAAGAGGTCCAGGTAGACAGCAGGAGGCTAATCGGCATGCACTGTCCTCCAGCATGGCGTCATGTCCCTCTCCCATCCACACGTCTCAAAGAGACCACCCAGACGGCAAGCATTTGAACCCTGAGTGGCATTAGGCAGCCCCCAGTAGCCATGTCCTGGGTGACTGCCGACCTGTCCCCACCCCTCCCAGGGGACTCAGGCGGCCCTCAGTCTACACCACCGTCCTCCGGCGTATAGACTCGCCGACCCGGGACCTGACTTCTTCCCTTCTTCCCTGACTCCTGCGTGGACTGGACTCTCTCCAGGCTGAGAAGCCCCGTGACGCCCCCAGATGCCCAGCCCCCTGGTGACATCACTTAAATCTGAAACCATCCCCCTCACCCCGGCTCCTGTCTGCGCTTCCCACATGGGGAGATGCTGGAGAACAGCAGAGGGTCCCCAGCACCCAAGTCTTCCAACCCACTCTTGGGAAAGGGTTGGAGCAGAGGCCTGGAGGCTGGCGGAGGGCTCGGGCCACAGCGGGGCCCAGTCCCCAGTGCCCACAGACGAGGATTCGAATCCAGCTCTGCCTGTTTGACCCTGGGCCTGTTTCCTCGTCTGGAGAATGGAGTCACCCGAGGCATTTCCCTGTCCAAGGATCCCTGCCCTGGCCCTCGAGGATGAGGGTGTCCTGTCCAGCTCTGCATCTCCCCCAGCTCTGGGGGCTGCTGGAGGACTGACTGTAACATAGAGTGCTCGGGGCCTGTGGGGCTCCTTGGGCGGCCAGGGAGAGGCAGAAGGGCTGTTAGGGAGGCTTCCTGGAGGAGGAAACGATGCCCGATCTGACTGCCAATGCGTCAACTGGAGCATGAGGAGAAGGGCCGCCAGGCTGGGGCACAGCGTGTGCAGAGCGGCCGAATCCGGACAAGCTCGGCTGGTGTGGCTGGAATGCAGCAAGGCAAGGGGGCTGGGCAGGAGAGCAGGTGAGGGAGGTGGTGGGTCTGGGGCTTGCAGGGACCACCTGCAGGAGTGGCCTGAGGCTGGGAAGAAGGAGGGTCATTGGCCAGCTGCAGGAGGACATGTGCCCATGGGAAAGGGACTGTTATCAAGGCTCAAAGACAGGGGCCAATGTGTCCACAGGACACACTAGGGTTGGAAGGCAGCTCTTTCCTTATCGACTTCCTCCGCCGCCCCCTGGTGGCAGCGTGCACATTCGTGCAAGTAGAGAAACCAGCCCGCCCCTTTCAGCTCCTACGCGGCTGCTAACCACCCCACAGGAAGAGTTGTACCGACGTACAGCAGCGGTGCCCAGAGCCGTCATGTGCAAGACCCCTGGGAAATGTGTGCCGGCAAATGTCAAGGGGATGCTGGGAATTCCCTGTATTTCCCAGGGGCCTCAGGCAGGGAAGTGGTTTCTATAAAAAGCCCAGGAGGAGTTCTTGGCGCCCAGCCGTGGGAGTAAATAAGGTTAGGGGTTGTCGACTGAGCCCCTTGATGGGAACAGAAAGACCCGGAAAAACCCAGCCCTGGGCTCATACGTGTGAATGACTCAGAGGAAAGTTCTTCAGAACAAAGATCCGACCCTGGGGTTGATGGGGGGTCCAGGATGTGCCGTGTTGGCTGGGTTGCTGAGAGTCAGGGAACCGCAGGACCACAGGAATAGTCAACAGGGTGCCCAGCAGAGGGTCTCCGGGGCGTGAGGGGTCCCGGAGGGGGTCAGGGAAGGTGTCTCCGTTGCTGGGGGGCCCCTCCCTATGGCTCAGGGCTCCAGTGGTGGGAAAACACACTCGTATTGTGATTTGCTTGCGGTGTGTCATGCCGGTCAGGCGCATACATCTTACGTTCTTGCCCCCGGGCCAGCCGCTCTGATCACTGATCGATCCTTCCCAGCCTATACCCCCAAAGCAATCCCTGTCCTGCCCTCTTGGAGGTGACAAAGGGTCAACAAGCCCTCAAGGACAGCACATCCTTATCTAATAATTTTACAAACGTTCATTCACTTTACCACTTTATCCTCAGCAAGGTCCCGAGATGGAGGCTCTTGTTACAACTTCCGTTTTACAGACAAGGAAACTGAGGTCGAGGGGCTGTGAAGTGATGCAGTGGGCCAGTGGCCACACCGGACTATGCAGCCAGAGCCCACACGCTCGTCCATTACACCTGCGAGCATAGTGCGACTTTGGTCCAATGTGGCCTCTCCGCCAGAGACACATCCCCAGAGACGTGGCCTCCCACCAGAGACACATCCCCAGAGACGTGGCCTCCCGCCCTGCACAGGGCGCTGTGTACACGGCAGTCGCCACACACCCTGAGCACGTGGATGCACCGTTCATGAGAGCCTCCTCGCTGCAGAGATGGGGGCTCGCTTGCCTCTGCCCACACGTGGAGGGGCCCGGGGACAAACCAGACTCCAGCCTGGCCCCAGCGCCCCCGCCCGCCCGTGCCTGCAGGTGGATCCGTTGGCCGCTTCCCTGAAACTTGCTCCCAGCTGGGACGGCGTTGCCTCTTGCAACAGCCTTGGCTTTGTCCGTTGCAGCTAGAGCATCCTGGGGGAGGCGGGGAGGGGAGCGGGGGTCATGGGGTTGGGGCAAAGCTCAGAGAGGCTGGGGTGGGGGTAGGGGCTCCTGCCGAGAGGAGACTGACTGGCCCGGGTGGGAGTGAGTTCCCTGTTGTGAAGGGCAACCAAACAGAGGTTACAAGGCCAGACCCCAAGAAGGAGGCCCAAGGTTCAGCAAGGTGGACAGCAAATTACAATTCAGCTGTGAATTGTGGGGCCCGGGCTCAAACCCCAGCTGTCCGCCGTGTGATGTGGGGAGGGGGACACGTTGGGGAGGCCCTTGCTGTGCCTCGGTTTCCCATCTCTAATGGGGACCCAGCAGCCCCCCGCTGCCCCTGCACAATGTTAGGGCAGAGCTGGGTGCACCAGTGTTAGTTATTACCGCACCCCGGGTAAACCGAGGCACATGGTGGGTCCGGCCAAAGTCCTTCAAGGCTAGGGCTGCCAGATTTAGAGAAAACACGGAATGTCTAGTTAAATTTGAATGCCAAGGGAGACTGGCTTTTTCAATGAGCATATCTGTACTATATTTGGGACATACTCATACTTAAAAAACCTGTTTATGAATAAAATGAGTTGTGGGGCCCTAATCATGTGCATTTCATCAGGCAGCCCTGCTGGAGCCCACTTGGCCACTTGCAGTCCACCTCCCTCCTGCCCTCCTTCAATCCCCCACCCCCTCATCCCCCAAGTCCCAGGCTGTGGAGAGGAAGTGGCCCCACCGTGGGGCAACTGCAACGGCCCTAGGCCTGGGGGCTATAAGAGGGGCAGGCAGCACGGGGGCCGAGACACCGAGCACCCGCCCGACCATGACCTGGAGCCACAGACTCCCCACCCCTGCCCTTGCCCCTGTCCTGCTGGCCATGCTGCTGGGTGGTGAGTGGGGTCACACGTCCGTCCGTCTGTCCCTGGGTGTCTGTTTCCATCTTTCCACTTGCCCTGGACCCTCGTCCCCCTGGGGAGGGACCATGGGACTGAGGAAACCCCTTTCCAGAGGAGGAGACTGAGGCTATCAGGGGTGAGGCTGGGGCCTGAAGGGGGGTCACCAGACAGCCCCTGGGGACCCCACATCCATTGAGCCCAGTCCTAGCTGTGCCCTGCAGGGGGCTGCGGAGCCCCCCACTCCTGCCCCCGTCCTCTGAGCCTCAGTTTCCTCATCCGGGCAAGAGGCTCGTCGAGAGCCCCGACTGACCCTGTGGGTTCCTGGTGGGAGGTCCAGGGCTGGGGCTGGGCTCCCCACGGCCCTCACCACACCCCGCCATGTGTCCTCAGGCCCCGCACTGGCCTCGGAGATTGTGGGTGGCCGGGAGGCCCAGCCCCACGCGTGGCCCTTCATGGTGTCCCTGCAGCTGCGTGGAGGCCACTTCTGCGGAGCCACACTGATCGCCCCAAACTTTGTCATGTCGGCCGCGCACTGTGTGGATGGCCAGTGAGTCCCCCAGGAGCGCCTTCCCATCCCTGACCCTCAGTTCAGACCCCCAGGGTCTCCCAGGGCCTGTCCTGGGCCTACGGGGCCACCTCGAATCACGTCCCGTCCCTCCCCTGTGGCAGAAACGTCCGGTCAGTGGTGGCAGTGTTGGGGGCTCATGACCTGGGGCGGCGCGAGCCCACTCGGCAGACATTCTCCATCCAGCGGGTCTTTGAAAACGGCTTCGACCCCTCGAGGCTGACGAATGACATCGTGATCCTCCAGGTGTGAGGCCCGCAGGGCAGGGGAGGACCTGGGCTGGCAGTTGGGCGCCGGCTCCGTGTCTCTCTACTGTGTCCAGCCTAGGGACCTGGGAAGCAAACCCCACCCGCAGGGCCACTGGGAGGTTAAATGAGGTGAATGGGAAGCGCTGAGCAGCTGTCCATCGACAAAGTTGTTATCTGGACCCTGTGGCCGAGGGCAGGGACAGTCCCTGTCTTTGTGAAATGGGGCAACATTCCCCACCTTGAGGCTGGAGGGACTCGCCCTTCCCCACTGCTGTACCGATGGGGAAACTGAGGGTCAGTTTGGGGGCGTGTTGCAGGGTGGTCATCCTGCTCCACGAGATTCTAGAACCACGTTGGGGCCTCAGATGGGGAAACTGAGACCCAGAGAGGGGAGACTTGTCGCCCACCGCCCCCACGTGACACTCCAGCTCTCTGTCCCTTCCGCCACAGCTCAACGGGTCGGCCACCATCAACGCCAACGTGCAAGTGGCTCAGCTGCCCGCCCAGAATCAAGGAGTGGGAAGCGGGGTGCGGTGCCTGGCCATGGGCTGGGGCCGGCTGGGTGATAACCAGCCGCCGCCCAGAATCCTGCAGGAGCTCAACGTGACCGTGGTGACAGTCCTTTGCCGCCAAATGAATGTGTGCACCCTGGTGCCGCGCCGGCAGGCTGGCATCTGCTTCGTAAGTGCCTTGTCTCCCCCCAGCCCCCTGCCCAGGAGGACTTCCCAACCCCGAAGGGCGGAGGGGGTGGGGGCCCTGGAAGCCTAATGTCCCAACCTTATCCGGCCCCACAGGGGGACTCCGGAGGGCCCCTGGTCTGCAACGGGCTGATCCAAGGCATCGACTCCTTCATCCGGGGAACCTGTGGCTCTGGGTTCTACCCAGACGCCTTTGCCCCTGTTGCTCAGTATGCAAACTGGATCGACTCCATCATCCGCCGCCACAGAGACCGCTCCCCGAGGCATCCCAGGGACCCCGCAAGCAGGATCCCCTGAAAAGGGCTGCCCCTGGAGGGACCCCCCTTCCCATGCTGCTGTAGCCAACACCTCACACAATAAAAACCCTCTCTGTTTTGTAGAATGTGGACTGGTGTTTGTCAGTTGTGCACCTGGGTATTCAAAGTAGTCAGAAGGTGTCTTGGGCATCTTGCGAGTACACCGCCACCAGGTGGCAGCAAAATCCAGGGCCTTGGGCTAAGTCCCTTCCTCACCCTCCGAAGGATGCCAGTTGACATTTCTGGTTTCCCTCCTGCAAAACCCACGTTCACATGAGTGAAGTAGTGTTGCAGGTGGTGACCACAGCTGGGACACGGAGTGTTTACAAGGTATGAGAACCACTGTGAGTCTGCAAGTGGTCGCTCGTCTGGCCCTCCCTCCAGCCCTCGAGGCAGGTCCTTTCTGAGCCCGCTTTGACAGACGAGAAAGCGAAGGAGCAGAGAGGTGTTGAAGCCATGTTCCAGAGCCTGCCTTCGGGTCCCAGCTCCGGGACTCTGGGCAACTCGCTCACTGTCTCTGAGCCTCAGCTTCCCTGTAGGGAGGAGTGAGGTGCTGTCATGCTTAGTGGGTGCAGAGACTAGCAGGCGTTCGCCAGCTCCCCAGCCTTTTGCTTGGATGGAGGGAAAGGGGAGGGGACCAAGCAGATGTCTCCCAAGACTGTGCCTCCACAGGACATAGCAGCAGGGGAGGTGACTGGCCTGTATGCCTCCTATGCCTCCAGAGCCCAGGAAGGAGCCCTCTGCCATCACGTGACAGGCGGTGGAGGAGGAAAAATTTGTCCAAGGAAGCAAATAAATGAGACGCCTAAACTCAGGCACCTTCCCTCCACACATACCAAGAGGTGGGGACACAACTCTCTGTCCCCTCTGTCCCCCAAGGGAAGGAAAAACCAGAGGCAGAACCTCCACCTGCCGTGGGTTGTTCCGTGGACAGCAAAAGTGCCGGCTGCTTGGGAAGACCACCTGGGGCCCTGCAATGGCTTTTTCCACTCGACCACACAGTGTCTGGGGATGTTTAGGGTTATTTACTGAACCGTCTTGCATTTCCAAATTTTGCTGCAATTTCTAACACTCTTATATAATATGGGCTCCATATCCTAATGGGCTTTGGTTCAGGGTTTCTGATTTTAATAAGGAAACATATTAGGATCTAACACATCACATTTCTTACATTGTTTTCTATTCTTCTCTGTATGTATGAAATAGCTCACAGTAAAAAGAAAAGTGGAGGGGAAAATATCTTCACTGTTCCTGCTGGGGACACCAGCGACTGATCCCAAGCTTCTGGCCCCAGACCCTCTCAGGTTCATGAGATGCTGACCACCATTCCCACATTAGAGAGGACCGGGTGACCCAGGTTCTGCTCATCAGAATCTGCCATTTCCTCAGTGATTGGTTTGGGAAGGGGCATGTGATCCAAGCTTGGCCCACCAGAGGCAGCTTTGAGATACCGGCTGGAGTGACGTGGGTTGGCGAAAGGACCACTGAGACACCGGGCTGAGTCTGGGGTCCCTGGAGCCATGATGGGGGAGTTTGGTGAGGTGGAAAGCCACCAAGGGTGATTAAAGATGACAGCATGAGAGAGTGTATATCAATGATGCCTTAAAAAAAAAAGAGCACTTACAACTCAATAATAAGCAAAAAATTTTAATAGACATTTTACCAAAGAAGATATATGAAGGCCAATAAGCACATGAGAATATGCTCCACATCACAGTCTTTAGGAAAATGGAACTCAAACTACAGTGAGAACTACTTAACCCACCGGAATAGCTATAATCAAAAAGACAGACAATAAGAAGTGTTGGTGAAGATGTGGTGAAATTGGAACCCTCATTCACCACTGGTCAAAAGTAAAATTGTGCATTCATTTTATCAAGCAGTTGGTGAATTCCTCAAAATTAAACATAGAGTTATATATGACTCAGCAATTCCACTCTGATGTATGTACCCAATAAAATAGAAAATACATGTTCATACACACACACACACAAAAAGAAAAGAAAAATAAAAGCCACTAAGGAAGGAAGTAGAAACCAGAGGCAGAACCTGACAATGTTCAGGCACCTAGATCAAGCCATGCCCGAAGGTAGCCCCCTGAATGTTCCATTTATATTTCCTTGTTGAAGGCTCCACCCACTTTGACTTGGTTTTTCTCTCCAAGTTTTTCCAGCTGCTCCTACACACCATCTTCCCAGTAGTCTACTTGGGAAGTTAGGCCCCAGGGCCACAAAAAAGGGACTGGGATAAGGGTGTCTGGCCATCTTCCCACCCCCACACCTGACCTCCTCTCCTAGTTCAATGAGGAAGAGAAAAAAGGGAGCGGAAGAGAAATGAGGAAGTGGGTTGTTTACAAACTGTAGCCTCTGGCTGCTGTTGTGAAACTTTGGGGCTCTGGAAAGGCACTCTGGGAGATGGTTGGGGGGCTGGGCATGGGGCCTTTCCTAGCTCTGTGTCCTGCACACCCACCCTGAGGGTCTGCCCCCCACACCAGGGCCAGCCTGGGAGGCAGGAGGCACCCTCAGCGGCCTGTCTACTCTTGGTGCAAGTTCCCCCAGGAGATAACCCCACCCCCAGGGAGGGTGGAAGCAGGTAGGCAGGCTTCCCTTTCCCCAGATGGGCCTCTGCTTACCTGGGAGATAAGGCCTGTGGGAGCGCCCGCCCCCTCCACGTTCATAAAAGCACCCCGGGGCCCAGCCTGGGCCAGTGTTGGGGACCCAGTTGCATCATGAAGGACCACCCCATGCACTTGGCAGCTCTGATCCTCCTAGGAGCCGCCCTGAGTGGTGAGTGGACCTGGGACTGGGGGCAGCTGGGGGGCCACCAGCCTGCAGGGCTGTAGGGCAGCCAGCCAGGGGCCCCTCCGTCAAACAGGACTATCCCCCAGCCCCTCTAGGTGGGCAGAAAGGGGTGCAGGGTCCTAGTGAATGGAAGGCTCTGGAAGACTCTAAAAGATAAAGAATTCTCAAAAGGTTGAATTGGAAATCTGAGCTTTCCAGGCTCTAGCTCTCCCTTACAGTGAGAATCTGAAGTCTACAGGGGAAAATTGGCACCTGAGAAGCAAACAGCTTCACCACCCCATTTTTCTTATGTTTAAATTGAAGCTATTCAGCGCAGTGTGTAGGTATGGAATTTGCCCAGACCCTGCCACTCCCTGTAGTCTCTTCTCCAGCATGCCTCCCTGTAGCTCTGGGATAGCCACGTTGGAACCCAGGTCTGAGGGCGGCTGGAGCGGCCTGGGGGACGCGGGAGGGGGCTGAGGGCGGGGCTGCAGGCATCCCTTAAGTTTTCTCGCCCACCTGCCCACCCGCAGCGGCGCAGCCCCGTGGGCGTATCCTGGGCGGCCGCGAGGCCGTATCCCACGCGCGGCCCTACATGGCGTCCGTGCAGGTGGACGGCAAGCACGTGTGCGGAGGCTTCCTGGTGGCGGAGCAGTGGGTGCTGAGCGCCGCTCACTGCCTGGAGGACGTGTGAGTGGCCTGGCGCAGGGTGCAGCCAGGGGCAGTGACGGGGGTTGGGTTTGGCAGGGGTGGCCCTGATATGCACCACCCCTCCCCCCGCTTGCAGGGCCGACGGGAAAGTGCAGGTGCTCCTGGGCGCGCACTCCCTGACGCAGGCAGAACCCTCCAAGCGCCTGTACGACGTGCTCCGCGCGGTGCCCCACCCGGACAGCCGGCCGGATACTATTGACCACGACCTCCTCCTACTGCAGGTAGGCCGAGTCCAGCGAAGTCCAGCTTTGCTGCATGCCCCCGCCGTCCCCCACCTTGACGCCACCTACCACCCGGTCCCAGCAGTAGGGCGCAGCGCCCCCTGCTTTGCCGCACGCCCCTGCCGACCCCGGCCTGACGCGCCTCCCCGCCCCCAGCTGTCCGAGAAGGCCGCGCTGGGCCCCGCCGTGAAGCCCCTACCCTGGCAGCGGGTGAACCGCGATGTGCCAGGCGGCACGCTCTGCGACCTGGCCGGCTGGGGCGTGATCAACCACAGGGGCAGCCGGCCAGACCGTCTGCAGCACCTGTTCCTGCCGGTGATCGACCGCGCCACCTGCAACCTGCGCCGGTTTCACGACGGCACCGTCAGCGAACGCATGATGTGCGCCGAGAGCGACCGCCGCCGGGACAGCTGCAAGGTGCGCGAGGGGCGGCTCCGAGGCTGAGGGCGGGGCCTAGGGGGGCAGAGCCTGGGAGCCTGAGGGGCCGAGTTCTAGAGGGCGGAGCCGCCTGGAGGGCGGGGCCTGGAACCACGGGGCCGAGGCCGTGGTCGGTGGCTCCTGGGGCAGGGCCAGGATGTGGGGGTGGGGCAGAAGGCGGGGCAGTTGACTCTAAAGGGCGTGACCACGTAGGTGGGGCATGTGGGCGGGGCCTTGGAGCCCTTGGGCGCCTGAGGGAACGAGGACGGGAGCGGAGTCATCGGGGGCGGGGCCTGCAGCCACGGGGCCAAAGTCGTGGTGGGAGGCTCCTAGGGCGGGGCCCGGACAGTGGGCGAGGTCAGGAGGCGGGGCCGTAGAGTCTGCGGGCTGAGGCCATGTGGGGCGGGGCTTTGGCGCCTGCGGGGGCGGGCGGGGCCTGGGGTCTGTGGGTGGGACAGGCAGGTCCGCTGGGCCGGGGCACGGCCTGGGAGTCCGAAGCGGACCTGGCGGGGCGCCGGGGCAGGGGTGCGGGTGCGGCGCGGGGCGCGGACTCTCCCTTACGGCCCGCTCCCCGCAGGGCGACTCTGGGGGTCCGCTGGTGTGCGGCGGTGTGGCCGAGGGTGTGGTCACGTCGGGCTCGCGCGTTTGCGGCAACAGCAAGAAGCCGGGCATCTACACGCGCGTGGCGAGCTACGCGGCCTGGATCGACGGCGTGATGGCAGGGGGAGCGGCCGCCTGAGGGCCGGGCCCGAGGGATGAGTAATAAAGCGTGCGTTTCGCAGCCGTTCTTGGTGAAGTCACTGCGGTCACCGGGCCAGAGCCGCCCAAGACTTGGGGCCCGCGGAAGGTGTCCCCTCCGGCCCGGCTCATGTCCAGCTGTCCCCCTGCGTCCCGAGCCAAAGAGGAGGGCCTGCTCTAGGCGGAGATATAGGTACACAGACCCTCTGCAGTTGTGCCCTTATATCCCAAATGGGGAAACTGAGGCCCAAAGAGTCCAGTGTACCTGTCCTGAGGCCACACAGAAGCTCTTCCGTGAAACCTGGATTCCCACCCAGAGCCTCAGCACCTGCGGACACAGGCCAGCATCCAGGTTCACAGAATGAGCAAGGCTGGGGGTGTCCCAGAGCCCACACACTGCCCCACTCTTCTGGGTCTCAGTTTACTCTTCTGGGCAACTACAGGGAAGTGACAGAGGGCAGAACCCGCAGCCCAAGGCCCAGTGGCCTTTCTCACACCTGGACAAGGGACCATCAAGGAAGGCCCAGCAGCTGCAAGGCCCCAGTTGGTAAACCTGGTCCACAGTGGGGGGTTTATGATCTCCCTTTGGTCAAGAGGGTCTGAGAGGAGACTTGCCCTGCTCGGGGCTGGGGAGTTGGGGCTGGAACCAGAGGCCAGGTTGTGCTTTTCTATTGTGGAGGTTCACCTTGGAGTCAGTGTGGTTGGTTCATTTGCTGAGCACCTATTGTGTGCCACACCTGGGAAGGGCTGGGCA
>JAVSCE010014753.1:0-72480 GCA_032199065.1 Smutsia gigantea
ATTAAAACAGAACAAATACACTTATATTGTCAGCTAGTGCCCATGTGACGGTCTTTACAAAGCTGCATTTCCACAACTGGGCAATAGTGTCTCAGGCACACAAAGTCCTAAAGGCTTATGACTTCAGCTGTCTCCAAATGATAGTGATAATATAAGAGCCCATCTTTATCTATGCACATCCCAAGGAAACTCAGTTTTTCAAGGATAATTTTCTTCCTAAAACCTTGTTTGCTTGCTTCTTACAGGGAATTTTTATTTTACTTTTACCTGAGTTCATCTATAGACTCACTTGCCCCAATGATGTTGTATTTGAAGGGACAGCTTTAATTTCGTAGAGGCATAGTGTATGTTTTTATTTTCAAATGTGACAGATAATAATGAGAGTAGGGTACAGAATTTAGGGGTATTCAGGAGCAAAGATATAAGGGGTTTAGCCTTCTGGAAGGGACTTGTTCAGGGCCCCAGACAGCATGGAGCATATGCTGCTGCTGAAACTGTTATACATGTAAAATGCACCTGAGAGTGTTTGAAGGAGATTATTAGTAGTATGTGTTGGCCTTTATCTATAGGAAGGGTGAGAATGGTTACATAAAACAGTAAGGAGGAACACCTCTGTATAATCTTCCTGGTCTTTACCTATCCTCTATTCACCTCTCCCCTCCATCAACAGCCTTGCAGGCAAAATTTGTCAATGCTATAGCGTGCAATTATACGTTTTATTGTTTTTTGTATGCCTCCTAAGAAGACAATCACCCTTGATATCATGGTGATATTTCAGCAGTTCTTTATAGCCTCTTTCCAGTCCCCTATTATTAAACATCTCAACCTCGTTAATAATTGATGTCCACGTTTAAGTCACTGGTTAGAAAATACCTCTAAGATTTTACTTTATTAGCTTTTGAGTAAATGTTCCCTGAATCTCCTCTGCATTTTGTTAAAAATGAATGTTATATATCTTTTGATAAAACCTACAGAGTTAAGTGCCTAATAAAATACTACATGACTAAAATGACAATTAATATTTTAGCTTTATGCCAAAATATGAGGGTTCGCCTGCAAAGGTATGAATCACTGGTTTTTCATTTCTTTAATTCTGTATTAATTGATACTTAAGGCAATAAACCATACATAGAACTCTGGCTTCAGATAAGCTTTAATAAGAGCCTGACCTTTGCTTGGATACTTCCCTGACAGTGAAAGGGTTCAAGATAACCCTTTGAAGCTCAAATTTATGAGATAAATGTTCTTAGCATTTCCTTATCGTAGCTTGAGCTGATTATTGGGATATTCTGAGGGTTTATAATTGAGATTTGGAAGAAAATTATATTCTATTACATCCAGTTCAGTGGAAGCTTAACTAGCATTAGTGTAATTCTTTTAGTTCATTATTTTGCATCTGGAAAGGAACTGAGGTTCTGAGATCAGCAAAAGACATGAACTGTCCTAAAATTATAGTATAAAATGTTTAAAAAAACAGATATTTTCTCTGTATCATCCTCAAACCTGGTTTAGGAGGAACCAGCTCTCATATCAGTAGGCACTGTAGTAGAGTGAAATCAATGTTCAAATTGTATTTTGTTATTAAGTTATTGAATTTAAGAGTCACAAAAACATTTCATAGTTCCAGCATTTTAAGGAGCTGCAACTGAAAAAGTGACATATGAAGATTTGGAGTGTTTGGATGTACAGTTGCAGAGAAGTACTTTCCATTTGAGTGGGTTCCGATGGTCTATTTTTTTTTAATAGTGTTTTTACCAGAAATAGAACTGTAGAGTCATATTGAGAGAGGTTGAATCTGAGTTAACAGAGAAGAGGTAGAGGAGGTAAACATGCAAAAACATGGACCCACACAGCCTGAAGAGATCCTTTGGATTACAACACCAGAACAGCATCACTTTGCAGTCCCTGCCTTGTTTATATCCTTGGCAGCAATGCACAGTTCTGACCATTAGCAACTACTGAAACTGTCCCTTACCTTGGCACATCAGGCATGGCTTTCTCCTAGTTCTCTTTCTACTCTGGCTGTGCTTTTCAACCAGGTACTACAGGATGCTCCGTATTTGCTGAATGAGTTAATGAATCTCCCATGAGATTGCTTCTTATTCCTTCCTACATTTCAGGCTAACACAGCTGTGTACTCATTAGCCACTGATACAGAGAAGATGAGGCTGCCTAACTCGTGTGTCATCTAGTTCGTGATGGAATACGAGGCCCTGCCTTTGGCTGTGTTCCTCTTTAGTTAAAACTGAAATAAAAATAAAAGGTATAATAAATAAGCAAACAAACCCATGATGGAAAGAGAGGAAAATGACAAAAGGATAAAAGATGCCTGCAGTTTTCTGGAAGATAGCAAGTGTTATGGTATGGCTTGAAGATGAGCTGGGGGAGAGAGAGCGCACCTACTAAGGAAGTAGTATTAAATAATTAACTAATTAAGTGAAAGCTCAGGGTAAGAAGCAGGTCTTATATATGACAGCTTCAGGAGTTAGAAATGCCATATTCCTACTTTTGTTCATCCTGATACATGCACACGCAAGGACAAAGGCCAGGGTTTACAGCCTGACAGAGAATGCCATGCTTGCTCATTCTACAGTGGAATTTATTAATAATTAAGTCTCACCCTACCCAACACACAAATACTAGTGAGAATCTCTCCTCATGGGATGACTTACTAATAGTCTTTTTATTTCACCCAAGACTTTGCCTTTGTTTTGTCCCTGGAAAGTGTGGCCTCCCCTTTATGTTCTCACCTAAAGCTATATACTAAGCCCACACAGCCTGTTTGTGTTTCTTTGCCGACAGCTGTGTTTTCGCTGTAGTTAGCATGGTTTGTCAAGAGGTGATCAACAACCGAGTGAATCCTACCTGCCACCATGCCTTCCAAAATAAGGTACTAGGAAGAGGAGTCAAACGCTGATCAGCAAGGTCACCCTGAAATCCACCTGTTTCTTTTGAGAGTTTGCCGCTCTTGCTTGCTTTCAAAGACCTGTCTTATGGTTGGTAGGTCATCACAGGGAAAGCTGGGGCCAGGAACTCAGCCTGGAGGAATACCAAATAGCAGCTTTTTTTTGGACTGTTACTTCTCTACAGTTCCCATTTTAAAAGCAGAGCCAGAATAAATAAAGGAAAGGGATGGAGTATGAGGTATCAGGGGGCCTTGTAGCCCCAGATCTGAACTGCTTTCCCTACTGCTAAAACCTGACCTCATCCTCAGCAAAAAGTTACAAAGCAATGGCAACAATATTGTTGTTGCTGTTTTTTTTATGAAAATATTTTATTTGTGTCTAGATGAAGAATTGCTCTGAGGTTGGGAACTTAAAACAACAAAACCAAATAAAACTTTTAGCAGTTCATTTAATAGATTATGATTTTAATATTTTAAGCAATGTAGTAGTGAGTAATCTTTAGTGAAGCCTATTGGGACCACAGATCTTTTTGACTGAACAAAACGATTAAAAAATAAGGCCAGAAAAGTGGGTGAGAATAAAAGCAGAAAGACCTGTTGTAAGTTGTATACAGGGACCTTTTAATGAGTTGACAATTAAAAGAAAAATGAAACAAATATAGACTCATTTTTTTTCTTTGAAAATGGTGAGAGAAGTCTTTTTGTTTTTGTTTTTTTTGTTTTAATTAATAAGGCAGGAATAGAAGGCTGAGGGTCTGGTTCTGAAATCCCCTTGGCTATTTTGCCCTCTGGCCATGTCTATACCCACTGCCCTTTGCTGAGCAGTGAGAGTTTTCTCGCATCCACCCTTAATCAAGAAAAGTAACTACAAACATACCTTCTGATGTAGAATAAGTCATCCCTCTCCAACTCCAGTCTCAAAACTTAGCTGGGTCTGTTGGCATGATCCAGAACTGCTTTCTGTGCCTGCTGAACAAGGAAGAATTTGCTCAAATTTCATTTTCATGTCTCCCTAACTAGGCTTTCTAAGGGGTGAGGCTGGCATAAAGATGTTTACCTTCTAATTACATATATTACGTAATATGTAACCTCTGAATGTAGAAATAGCTAGTAACAGTTTTAGCTCTAAGTTAACTTTAATTTTGTCTCTTACATACATATCACCCTTTCTACTTTAGGAATTGCTATGATACAGCAGAAAAACATGCTAAGTTGCAAGTAAATTATAAGTGTGTATATTATTTAGCAAATTATTACCTGCCACAAAAATATTAGTGTTGTTTTTCTTTTACTTTATACATTTTTTTTTATCCTATTCCAGAGAGGATTTAAGATGCTAGATAGGTAGGTAGATAGACACATATAGATATACAGGTATACACACTGTCCAACATAGCAGCCACTAGTCACAAGAGGCTTTTGAATACTTAAAATGTGACTAGTTTGAATTGAGATGTGATGTAAGTGAAAAAAGCATCAGATTTCAAATACCATATGAAAAAAGAATGTGCAACATCTCATTAACAACTTGTTGAAATGTTAATATTTTGGATAAATTGGATAAATAAATATTAAAAATGATTTAACCTTTTTCCTTTTACCTGTTTTTTTAATGTGGTTACTAGGAAATGTAAAATTCCATATGCGGCTCATATGTTTCTACTGGTCAATGCTAATATATAAAATGCAATGAGATAAAATGAATCAAATTTAATATTTCCTTTGGCTGGGGAGGAAGAAATTTCCTCTGTTCCTCAAGGTTCCTAAAAATCAAATTGACATGAGACAGGTTAACAGGAGAAAAAAACTAAAGTTTAATTGCTTCCCTACGGGGAAGCCATAGACAAGGGTTCCAATCCATCTACCATTTAGTGTACATTATAATATAGTTATCTAAAGTGATAGCTCTCTTTCTGGACTGTGTCCTCTATTTAAATTCTTTCTGTACAGTCGGTGGGTAGGAGGTCAAGGTTTCTTTCAGAGTCTTGGGCCTTGATTATTCTCAACTCTGAATCAATCTCCATGTCAGTGACTCATCTTGGGGCAGGATGCTCCTGGACCCAACCCTGTGTAATATCATTAAACATTACTCTTGCAGGAATAGCTCAGAGGACCTTATTCTTAAGCACTTTAATGTTCAGTGTAGTGTAGGGTAAACTAAAACAAGGACTAAGTAGCAGTACTCCGAATTTTTTGAAGATTGTTCTCCTATCCAGCCACAGGGAATGAGAATCCATTTGACTGGGATCTGTAGCAAGATTAGTTGGTGGTTCCGAATACAACCGATGTATGTTCTCTAATCCATTTATTTTGGCAATAATAGATTACCTAAAGGGTGAAATAGATCAGAGTCTCTGTAGCATTGCTTTAGTTAACAGTGGGAAAGACATATCACTAACTGCAGAAATGGGATTAATGAGGCTCATTTCCACACTGAACTGCCCTGGTTCCCACACTAGTCAGGAGACAATGGAAGTACATAATTACTTCTGTTAAAGAGAAATGGCCTTGGGATCTAGCTTGGTTTCAGTGTGATTTAAAAGGGAAGACTTTGCACATATTTCATTTGACGTAGGTGACTTTGGGTAGGTGTGGGACTAGAAAAGCCAACGCTCTTTGTGCAAAGGTACTTAGTGGATATAAATGGAAGCACAAATTCAGACACTTTATTGAGAAAAGTTAGAACAAATAATCTGGTGCCGTCTCATTTTCTATATAAGTTCAACAGCATAAATGAGCCCAATCATTTACTTTTTGCTTGTGGTTATCATAAGGACAGAAATGGGGGTCCTTGGTCTCATTTTGAGAAAGAATTCAAGAACAAAGAAAAGCCATTGAGTTTAAGAATTTATTTGGAGATAAAAGTTCAGAAAAAGGCAAGAGTACACACCTGAGAGTTAGGGCAGGCAGACCCAGATGGGATCCTGCTTAGGGAACAATACTGAGCCTTTTTATGTAAAGGAAGATAAATATTCTCTAAGTGCAGTAGGTTTCAAACAGGTGGAGTCTTGCTGGAGTTCAGGTTTGCCGCCCCCTCACATGGGGTGGATGGATTTTTTTATTATATTTGGTTCCCTTTGAAACTATCGTGGTATGAGGAGGTATGATTTTTACTATGTAATGACAAAATGACATACTTTTGAATATGTTAATGGATTTTGGAGTGAGGTTTGGGTCAATTTCTCCTCCATGTTGAAACTAGCTTGTTCTGGCCAGTCTGTCATCTATATTCTCACTCCACGTCTCAGGGGAATATGTAGAATGAAAGCAAGCATCCAACCAAAATTCTGTTCCCCCCCTGCTTATGTCTGGATAGCTACCTAGTATAACAGAATTGTCATATGAAAATCAAGGATTATAAACCATAGTGAAAAAATTAGAAAGAATCAACAAAATTTTCCTTTATTTCATAAAGCATAATAAGCATTTTTCATTTTTACCTGCTCAGTATATAAGTATAATAAAGTCCATTGAAGTGTTTCAGGTAATTTGTGATCTAAGGATGGATAGCCTTCATCTGTAGAGTCTCTAGCCTTTCTAAATTGAGATTTCAGTTATTAGAGTCTTAAAACAATGAAAACATATATTTACATATATATTTTTATTGAGTAGACTACGTCGTTATATGAACTATAAAACCGTGAGTGTGTGTTTCCTCAACTATCTTTTATCACTATTAAAATTTTAAAGATAATGAAAAGCACCATGGGTATTATCAAAGTTTGGGTTTATTTTACTTTGTGTATTATAATAAATTTGTGGTATTACATGTAAAAAACATTTGTCTTACACATGCTGTATATTCTAGCTTCTCATTTTAATCTGTTATATAATAGTAACATCTTGCCAGCTGGGCATCTTTCCAATATCCAATTAAATATTTAATATTTAACTTCTCTGGGACATTATGAGTTCCATGGATGGGGCAAGGTGTCACCAGTTCCTAACAAATTATTTGGGACACAATTAACTGGCAAATAAATTTTGTTAAATAAATGGAGAAATGAATAAGTGAATTAGAAATAGTGAGGACATGAGGAAATTAACATCTTTTGAAGGGAACGTATGTTGGTGTTAACATTTTAGTAAGTATTAAACATTATCTATAACTTTAAATGTCAGTGTTTGTTAATTCAGAAATTCCCCTTTAGAAATCTATATAGTATAGACATATTTATTCAACTGTAAAACATATATGTACACATATATCTATAATTATATGTCCCACAACAGTTTGTAATAAAAATAAGAAAACCAACTAAAAAGTCCAACAAAATGGGATTGGCAAAATAAAAACAGAACTCTATGCATCTCTTTCAAAAAATGGGATTCCTTTGTCTATATCCACATAGAGGTAACACAGCAGAACCAAATAGATAACATGATTTTCATTAATATTTATGGAGTTCTTACTATTTTACAGGCTCCCTTTTATGCATTTCTAATTCATTGAAGTACTTAATCCTCACATTATGCCTGTAAGGTAGGTATTATTATTATGCCCATTTTACAAATAGAGAAAGTGAGGTACAAGGAGATTAAGCAATTTGCCCAAAGCCACATAGCTAGTATTGATCACAACTAGCATTTGAACTAAGATGATATGGCTCTGCAGACCACAGTTTTAATGACCTCTCCTTCCCCTTTTAAAAATCAAGTATTTCATATACATATTTGTAAAATGTGAGAAATATTTCCTAGCTCACAGGGTTTTGTGCTATTTTGAATATTAAAATAGATAATAAATGTAAACTCTTAGTTCAATATCTGCCATGTATCATAAAATGGGTATTCATGTATATTAAGCATATATATATGATATTATATATATATGATATTTATGAAAATAAACAATATAACATACAAAGTCATTCTATCAAGATACATTTTTCATATTCAAGGTTATACATTGACTTGTTTTCAGTGAGCATTTATTTTTTATAATCTTAAAAATAACTTCAGGTTTTATTTAAAAGTGAAAATGATTAACCAAGAGTAGTAAATATTTCTGGAAGTTATAACTATCTTTGGAAAATTTACTAATTACTGAGGAGGGGCTCAAGATGGCAGTGTAAGTAGGGCAGCAGAAATCTCCTCCCAAACCATACATATTTTTGAAAATACAACAAATACAACTACTCCTAAAAGAGAGACCAGAATATACAGTACAACAGCCAGGCTACATCTACATCTGCAAGAACTCAGCATCTCATAAAAAGCTACAAAGCCGTGACCCAGCAGGACTCGAGCACATCCCAACCCCAGCTCACCGGCAGGAGGAAAAGAATCAGAGTGGGGAGGGAGTGGAAGAACAGGAATGCTAAATAACCAGCCCTAGTAATCTGCACTGGGAGCACAGACACACATTGCATGGTGTACTGGATATTAGAGAAATGGAAAAGTAAAATCCGAGATGGAGACTGCGAGTGGGTCCCTGCAGCCAGCTCCCCTGGGACAAAAGAAAAGCAGGCGCTTTTTAAAAGTCTTAAAAGGACAAGGGCTCACCAGCTGGACAAAATTGTCCTGGCACACTCAGCCCAGCAGGCTGGGAATTTACGGAACTTCAGACGCCCTAACCCCCTGGGGGGTAATGCAGCCCTGAAGCCCCTCACGGCGATAAGCAGCCTGCCATTCATTCCCCCCGGCTGGTGCTGCAAGCAAACCAGCTGACCCGTCACAGCAGCAGAGCAGCGGGAGAACAGCCCCGCCCACAGCAACCACACAGAGTCTTCTCCCAGTGCGCAGCTAACCGGGACAGACCCAGAGGCTGCCACTGGTGTGTAGCTGCCCAGCACAGACAGAGGAAGATGGAACAAGGTCCGGAAGGCATGAAGGGGCGCGGTTCTGGCAGGAGAACACACCCGGCACATCTGCGACCCCCCGCAGGGTTCTAGGCTATCGCAAGGGCTGCCCCGCTCACGGCAGCTCAGGAGATTATCCTAGAGACTGCTCCCTGTGTGCAGGTAACTGACACAGGCAGCGAAGGGCAAGGCAACCAGCAAGAAGAAAGGGACTTTGTTCTCCCAGCTGACACACACACCACCTGCCTATGACCACTTCTAACATCATGAAAAGGCAGAAGAATCTGGTCCAGTCAAAAATCACTCTGACAACCCCAGAGAGAGGACCTGAGGAGACAGATATAACCAATCTTCCAGAAAACAATTCAAAATAAAAGTTATAACTGTGCTGATGGACCTGCAGAGAAATATGCAAGAGCTAAGGGATAACGTCTGGAGGGAGATAACAGAAATGAAATAACTGATAGAAGGTCTTAAGAGCATACTGGACAAGGTGCAAAAGACTGTTAATGGAATAGAAATCAGAGAACAGGAATAAAGAGAAAATGAGGCAAAGAGAGGTAAAAGGATCTCTAGGAATGAAAGAATCTTAAGAGAACTGTGTGACCAATCCAAACCGAACAATAGTCACATTATAGGGGTACCAGAAGAAGAAGAAGAGAGAAAAGGGGATAGCAAGTGTCTTTGAAGAAATAATTGCTGAAAACTTCCCCAAGTTGGGGAAAGAAATAGTCTCTCAGACCATGGAAGCCCACAGATCTCCCAACACAAGGGACCCAAGAAAGACAACACCAAGACATATAATAATTAAAATGGCAAAGTTCAAAGACAAGGACAGAGTATTAAAGGCAACCAGAGAGAGAAAAAAGATCACCTACAAAGGGAAACCCATCAGGCTATCATCAGATTCTCAACAGAAAACTTACAGGCCAGAAGAGAATGGCATGATATATTTAATGCAATGAAACAGAAGGGCCTTGAACAAAGAATACTGTATCCAGCACACTCATCATTTAAATTTGAAGGAGGGATTAAACAATTTCCAGAGAAATGAAAGTTGAGGGAATTTGCCTCCCACAGACAACCTCTACAGGATATTTTAAAGGGTCTGCTATAAATGGAAGCACTCCTAAGGCTAAATAGATGTGACCAGAGAAAATAAAATCAAAGAAAAGAAAACAGACCAACCAAATGCTAACTAAAGGCAAAAATAAAATCAACTATCTACAAAAGCAGTCAAAGGAAAGACAAAAGAGTATAGAATAAAACATGTAACATATAAAGAATGGAGGAGAAAGAATAAGAAGGGAGAGAAATAAAGAATCATCAGACTGTTCATAATAGTTTAATAAAGAGTTAGATGGTTAGATAGTAAAGAAGCTACCCTTGAACCTTTGGTAACCACGAATCCAAAGCTTGCAATGGCAATAAGTACTTATCTATTGATAATCACCCTAAATGTAAATGGGCTAAATGCACCAATCAAAAGACACAGAGTAACAGAATGGATAAAAAAGCAAGATCCATCTATATGCTGTCTACAAGAGATACACAGACTAAAAGTGAAGGGATGGAAAAAGATATTTCATGCAAACAATAGGGGGAAAAAAGGAGGTGTTGCAGTACTCGTATCAGACAAAATAGACATCAAAACAAAGAAAGTAACAAGAGATAATGAAGGACATTACATAATGATAAAAGGGGCAGTCCATCAAGAGGATATAACCATTATATATGCACCCAACACAGGAGCACCGACATATGATAAACAAATACTAACAGAATTAAAGGAGGAAATAGGATACAATGCATTCATTTTAGGAGAATTCAACACACCACTCATTCCAAAGGACAGATCAACCAGACAGAAAATAAGTAAGGACATAGAGGCACTGAAGAACACACTAGAACAGATGGACCTAACAGACATCTACAGAACTCTACACCAAAAAGCAGCAGTATACACATTATTCTCAAGTGCACATAGACCCTTTTCCAGAATAGACCACATATTAGGCCACAAAAAGAGCCTCAGTAAATTAAAACACACTGAAATTCTACCAACCAACTTCTCAGATAACAAAGGTATAAAACTAGAAATAAATTATACAAAGAAAACAAAAAGGCTCACAAACACATGGAGGCCTAACAACATGCTCCTAAATAATCAATGGATCAATGACCAAATTAAAACAGAGATCAAGCAATATATGGAGACAAATGACAACAATAGCACAAAGCCCCAACTTCTGTGGAAAAAAACGAAGCAGTTTTAAGAGGAAACTGTATAGCAATCCAGGCCTATTTAAAGAAGGAAGAACAATCCCAAATTGTCTGTAGTCACAGTTATGGAAACTGGAAAAAGAAGAACAAATGAGGCCCAAAGTCAGCAGAAGGAGGGACATAATAAAGATCAGAGAAGAAATAAATACAATTGAGAAGAATAAAACAATAGAAAAAAATCAATGAAATCAAGAGCTGGTTCTTTGTGAAAATAAACAAAATAGATAAACTCTGAGCCAGACTTATTAAGAGAAAAAGAGAATCTACACAGATAAACAGAATCAGAAATGAGGAAAGAAAAATTATGATGGACCGCAGAAATACAGAGTTATGAGAGAATACTATGAAAATTTATATGCTAACAAACCAGATAAACTAAAAGAAATGGAAAACTTCCTAGAAAAATATAACATTCCAAGACTGACCCAGGAAGAAACAGAAAATCTAAACACCCCAATTACCAGCAATGAAATTGAATCAGTAATCAAAAAACTACCCAAGAACAAAACCCCCAGGCCAGATGGATTCACCGCTGAATTTTATCAGACATATAGAGAAGACCTTCTCCTTAAAGTTTTCCAAAAAAAAGAAGAGGAGGGAATCCTTCCAAACTCATTCTATGAAGCCAGCATCACTTTAATACCAAAACCAGGCAAAGACACCACACACACACACAAAAAAAATTACAGAGCAATATCCCTGATGAACATAGACGCAAAAATACTCAACAAAATATTAGCAAACCAAATTTAAAAATATATCAGGAGTATCATACACCATGATCAAGAGGGATATATCTCAGGGATTCAAGGATGGTACAACATTCAAAAATCCAACGTCATCCACCACATCAACAAAAAGAAGGACAAAAACCACATGATCATCTCCATAGATGCTGTAAAATGTTCGACAAAATTCAACATTCATTCATGATAAAATCTCTCAACAAAATAGGTATAGAGGGCAAGTACCTCAACATAATAAAGGCCATATATGACAAACCCACAGCCAGTGTCATACTAAACAGCGAGAAGTTGAAAGTTTTCACCTAAGAACAGGAACAAGACAGGATGCCCACTCTCCCCACTGTTATTCAACATAGTATTAGAGGTCCTAGCCATGGCAATCAGACAAAACAAAGAAATGCAAGACATCCAGATTGGTAAAAAAGAAGTCAAAACTGTCACTATTTGCAGATGACATGATATTGTACATAAAAAACCGTAAAGACTCCACTCCAAAACTACTAGAACTAATATCTGAATTCAGCAAAGTTGCAGGATACAAAATTAACACACAGAAATCTGTTGCTTTCCTATACACTAATGATGAACTAGCAGAAAGAGAAATCAGGAAAACAATTCCATTCACCATTGCATCAAAATGAATAAAATACCGAGGAATAAACCTAACCAAGGAAGTAAAAGACCTATACGCCAAAACCTACAAGACACTCTTAAGAGAAATCAAAGACAACACTAACAAATGGAAATTCATCCCATGCTCTTGGCTGGGAAGAATTAATATCGTCAAAATGGCCATCCTGCCTGAAGCAATCTACAGATTCAAAGCAATCCCTATCAAATGCCAACAGCACTCTTCAATGAACTGGAACAAATAGTTCTAAAATTCATATGGAACCACAAGAGACCCCGAATAGCCAATGCAATCCTGAGAAGGAAGAATAAAGCAGGGGGGATCACGATTCCCAACTTCAAGCTCTACTACAAAGCCACAGTAATCAAGACAATTTAGTACTGGCACAAGAACAGACCCACAGACCAGTGGAATGGAATAGAGAGTCCAGATATTAACCCAAAAATATATGGTTAATTGATATACGATAAAGGAGCCATGGAGCTATGGATACACAATGGGGAAATGACAGCCTCTTCAACAGCTGGTGTTGGCAAAACTGGACAGCTACATGTAAGAGAATGAAACTAGATTACTGCCTAACTCCATACACAAAAGTAAACTTGAAATGGATCAAAGACCTAAATGTAAGTCATGAAACCATAAAACTCTTAGAAAAAACATAGGCAAAAATCTCTTGCACATAAACACGAGCAACTTCTTCATGAACATATCTCCGTGGGCAAAGGAAACAAAATAAAAATTAGCAAGTGGGACTATATCAAGCTGAAAAGCTTCTGCACAGCAAAGGACACCATCAGTAGAACAAAACAGAATCCTACAGTATGGGAGAATATATTCATAAATGACATACCCAATAAAGGGTTGACATCCAAAATATATAAAGAGCTCACGTGCCTCAACAAACAAAAACCAAATAAGTCATTTAAAAAATAGGCAGAGAAGCTGAACAGACATTTCTCCAAAGAAGAAATTCAGATGGCCAACAGGCACATGAAAAGATGTTCCACATCGCTAATCATCAGAGAAATTCAAATTAAAACCATAATGAGATATCACCTCACACCAGTAAGGATGGCCACCATCCAAAAGACAAACAACAGCAAAGGTTGGTGAGGATGTGGAGAAAGGGGAAACCTCCTACACTGCTGGTGGCAATGTAAATTAGTTCAACCATTGTGGAAAAGAGTATGGAGATTCCTCCAAAAACCCAAAATACAAATACCATTTGACCCAGGAATTCCACTACTAGGAATTTGCCCTAAGAATGCAGCAGCCCAGTTTGAAAAAGACATATGCACCCCTATGTTAATCACAGTAAGATTTACAATAGGCAAGGAATGGAAGCAACCTAAGTGTCTATCAGCAGATGAATGGATAAAGAAGAGGTGGTACATATACACAATGGAATATTATTCAGCCATAAGAAGAAAAATCCTACCATTTGCAACAACATGGATGGAGCTAAAGGGTATTATGCTCTGTTTAATACACCAGGCAGAAAAAGATAAGTGTCAAATGATTTCACTCATATGTGGAGAATAAAAGCAAAGAAAAAAACAGAATGAACAAAACAGCAGCAGACTCACAGAACCCAAGAATGGACTAACACTTACCAAAGGAAAAGAGACTGGGGATGATGGGTGGGAAGGGAGGGATAAGGGGGAAAAAAGGGGCATTACGATTAGCAGACCTAATGTAGGGGTGTGTCAGGGGGAAGGTGTACAACACAGAGAAGACAAGTGATTCTATAGCATCTTACTACGTTGATGGACAGTGACTGTAATGGGTATGTGGTGGGGATTTGATGATGAGGGGAGCCTAGTAAATGTAATGTTGCTCAAGTAATTCTAGATTAATGAACCAAAATTTAAAAAATTTACTAATTATTGTTAGGTATTTTATACTAAATAATTCATTTTAAAATGTTCCTTCTATGAAAAGTAATATTCAGATCAAGAGAATAATTTATTTAGCTTATTTCAACTTTAGTGTATCTGTTAAATAGAAAGGTAGATATGAGCAGCTGGGGAAGGGGAAGATAAGTTTCAAGGAAAAAGCTGCTCAGACTCTTCCCAGTTAGGGGTTCCCAAGTGAAGACAGCAAAATTATTGCAGTGAGATAACTTCTTGCCCATGGGGACCCTCCCAAACTGGTCCCAACCAGCTCTCAACACAGGCATAATCGAACAAAACTAAGAACTGCCCAAACCATATCACAGAATAATCTCATTAACATAAATTTGTGGTTTTGCACTCTCCGCCCTACTACATGGGCTTTTGTGTGCATTTTGGGAAAAGACATGGGCCAAGAGAAATGTGTGCATAACTGGAACTGTCCGTCAGATGACCTCATCCTGTCAATCAAAGAAGTGCCTCCTGGCTAGGTCATGATAAATAGACCCTCCCCTAAAATTTTGGGGCCTTTGTCTACCTTGAGTCTGGCCCCTCCTCCCTTGGAGTGTATTCACATAAAACTTTGGCTCAGCCTCGCTATTGTGTCTCTGCCTTTCAATTTTTTGTTATAGCAGGGGCAAGAATCAAGGAGAACAAACTCAGCCTACACATATTTACATATAAAAGTATCCTGTTTCATAGTAGTATACATACTGAATGTCGGATTATGCAAGTGAAATTATGGATTTTTGCCTTTAAAAAAAATTGTTATTAAGGTATTATTGATACACACTCTTATGAAGGTTTCACTTGAAAGTACAATGTGGTGACAACTTTTACCCATATTATCAAGTCCACACCCACACCCCAATGCAGTCACTGTCCTTAATTGTAGTAAGATGCCATAGATTCACTGTTTGCCTTCTCTGTGCTACACTGTTTTCCCCGTGACACCCCACACCATGTATACTAAACATAATACCCCTCAATCCCCTTCTCCCTCTCTCCCCACCCGCCTTCCCACACCCCTCCCCTTTGGTAACCACTAGTCCCTTCTTGGAGTCTGTGAGTCTGCTGCTATTTTGTTCCTTCAGTTTTGCTGCGTTGTTATACTCCACAAATGAGGGAAATCATTAGTCACTTGTCTTTCTCCACCTGGCTTATTTCACTGAGCATAATACCCTCCAGCTCTATCCACGTTGTTGAAAATGGTAGGATTTGTTTCTTTCTTATGGCTGAATAGTATTCCATTGTGTATATGTACCACCTCTTCTTTATCCATTCATCTACTGATGGACACTTAGGCTGCTTCCATTTCTTGGCTATTGTAAATAGTGCTGCGATAAACATAGGGGTGCATATGTTTTTCTGAAAATGAGAAGTTGAATTCTTTGGGTAAATTCCAAGGAGTGGGATTTCCGGGTCAAATGGTATTTCTATTTTTTGTTTTTTGAGGAACCCCCATATTGCTTTCCACAGTGGTTGAACTAGCTTACATTCCCACCAGCAGTGTAGCAGGGTTCCCCTTTCTCCGCATCCCCACAAGCATTTATTGTTCTTAGTCTTTTGGATGCTGGCCATCCTTACTGGTGTGAGGTGATATGTCATTGCTGTTTTAATTTGCATTACCCTGATGATTAGTAATGTGGAGCATCTTTTCATGTGTCTGTTGGCCATCTGAATTTCTTCTTTGGAGGATTGTCTCTTCATATCTCCTGCTCATTTTTTAATCGGATTATTTGCCTTTTGGATTTTGAGGTGTGTCAGTTTTTTATATATTTTGGATCTTAACCCCTTGTAGGACATATCATTTACAAATATATTCTCCCATACTGTAGGATGCCTTTTTGTTCTGTTGATGGTGCCCTTTGCCATACGGAAGCTTTTTAGTTTGATGTAGTCCCATGTGTTTGTTTTTTCTTTTGTTTCCCTTGCTCAAGGAGATGCATTCAGGAAGAAGTTGCTCATGCTTATATTCAGGAGATTTTTGCCTGTGTTGTCTTCTAAGAGTTTTATGGTTTTGTGACTTACATTCAAGTCTTTGATCCATTTCAAAGTTACTTTTGTGTATGGGGTTAAACAATAATCCAGTTTCATTCTCTTACATGTAGCTGTCCAGTTTTGCTAACACCAGTTGTTGAAGAGGCTGTCATTTCCCCATTGTATGTCCATGACTCTTTTATCATATATTAATTGCCCATATATGTTTGGGTTTATATCAGGACTCTCTAGTTCGTTCCATTGGTCTATGGGTCTGTTCTAGTGCCAGTGCCAAATTGTCTTGATTACTGTGGCTTTGTAGTTGGGAGCATAATCCCCACAGCTTTATTCTTCCCTCTCAGGATTGCTTTGGCTATTCGGGGTCTTTTGTGGTTCCATATGAATTTTAGAACAATTTGCTCTGGTTCATTGAAGAATGCTGTTGGTATTTTGATAGGAATTGCATTAAATCTTTAGATTGCTTTAGTTAGAATGGCCATTTTGACAATATTCGTTCTTCCTATCCATGAGGACAGGATGTGTTTCCATTTATTGCTATCTTGTTTAATTTCTCTCATCAGTGTCTTGTAGTTTTCAGAGTATAGGTCTTTCACTTCCTTGGTTAGGTTTATTTTTAGGTATTTTGTTCTTTTTGGTGCAATTGTGAATGGAATAGTTTTCCTGATTTCTCTTTCTGCTAGTTCATTGGTAGTATATAGGAATGCCACAGATTTCTGCATATTAATTTTGTATACCCCAATATCGCTGAATTCAGATATTAGATCTAGTCGTTTTGGGGTGGATTCTTTAGGGTTTTTAATGTGCAGTATCATGTCATCTGCAAACAGGGACAGTTTAACTTCTTCCTTGCAAATATGGATTCCTTTTATTTCTTTGTGTTGTCTGATTGCTGTGGCTAGGACCTCCAGAGATATGTTGAATAGAAGTGGGGAGAGTGGCCATCCTTGTCTTGTTCCCGATCTTAAAGGAAAAGCTTTCAGCTTCTTGCTCTTAAGTATAATGTTGGCTGTGGGTTTGTCATATATGGCTTTTATTATTTTGAGGTACTTGCCCTCTATACCCATTTTGTTGAGAGCTTTTATCATGAATGGATGTTGAATTTTGTCAAATGCTTTTTAAGCATCTATGGAGATGGTCATGTGGTTTTTGTACTTCTTTTTGTTGATGTAGTGGGTGATGTTGATGGATTTTCAAATGTTGTACCATCTTTGCATCCCTGGAATAAATCCTACTTGATCATGATTGATGATCTTTTTGATGTATTTTTGACTTCAGTTTGCTCATATTTTGTTGAGTATTTTAGCCTCTATGTTCATCAGGGATATTGGGTTGTAATTTTCTTTTTTTGTGGTATCTTTGCCTGGTTTTTGTATTAAAGTGATGCTGGCCTCATAGAATGAGTTTGGAAGTATTCCCTCCTCTTCTAATCTTTGGAAACCTTTAAGGGGGATGGGTATTAGGTCTTCGCTAAATGCTTGGTAAAATTCAGCGGTGTAGCCATCTGGTCCAGGAATTTTGTTCTTAGGTAATTTTTGGTGATCAATTTAATTTCGTTGCTGATAATTGGTCTATTCAAATTTTCTGTTTATTTCTGTGTCAACCTTGGAAGGTTGTATTTTTCTAGAAAGCTGTCCATTTCTTCTAGGTTATCCAGTTTGTTAGCATATAATTTTTCATTGTATTCTCTAATAATTCTTTGTATTTCTGTGGTGTCCATAGTGATTTTTCCTTTCTCATTTCTGATTCTGTTTATGTGAGTATACTCTTTTTTTCTTGATAAGTCGGCCTAGGGGGTGAATCTATTTTGTTTATTTTCTTGGAGAACTAGCTCCTGCTTTCATTGATACTTATTGTTTTATTCTTCTTGATTTTATTTATTTCTGCTCTAATCTTTATTATGTCCCTCCTTCTACTGATTTTGGGCTTCATTTGTTCTTCTCTTTCTAGTTTCGTTAATTGTGACTTTAGACTACTCATTTGGCATTGTTCTTCTTTCCTGAGGTGGGCCTCTATTGTGATATACTTTCCCCTTAGCATGGCCCTCACTGCATCCAACAGATTTTGGGGTGTTGAATTATTGTTTTCCTTTGTCTCCATTTATGGCTTTATTTCCATTTTTATTTGGTCATTGTTCAATTGGTTATTTAAGAGCATGTTTTGAAGCCTCCGTGTGTTTGTGGGATTTTTGATTTTCTTTGCCTAATTTATTTCTAGTTTCATACCTTTGTGGTCTGAGAAACTGGTTGGTACAATTTCAATATTTTTAAATTTACTGCAGCTCTTTTTGTGGCCTGGGATACAATATATTCTTGAAAAATTTCCATGTGCACTTGAGAATAATGTGTATTCTGCTGCTTTTGGGTGCAGAGTTCTGTAGATGTCTGTTAGGTCCATCTGTTCTAGTGTGTTGTTCAGTGCTTCTGTGTACTTATTTGTTTTCTGTCTGGTTGTTCTGTCCTTTGAAGTAAGTGGAGTGTTGAAGTTTCCTAGAATGATTGCATTGCATTCTATTTCCATTTTTAATTCTGTTAGTATTTGTTTCACATATGTAGGTGCTCCTGTGTTAGGTGCATAGATATTTATAATGGTTATATCTTCTTCTTGGATTTACCCCTTTATCATTATGTAATGTTTTTCTTTGTCTCTTGTAACTTTCTTTGTTTTGAAGTCTATTTTTTTGATACAAGTACTGCAACTCCTGCTTTTTTCTCCCTATTAGTTGCATGAAATATCTTTCCATCCCTTCCCTTTTAGTCTGTGTATGTCTTTGTGTTTAAAGTGTCTCTCTTGTAGGCAGCATATAGATGGGTCTTGTTTTTATTCATTCAGTGACTCTATGTCTTTTGATTGGTGAATTCAGACCATTAACATTTAGGGTGATTATCGATAGGTATGTACTTATTGGCATTACAGGCTTTAGATTCGTGGTTACCAAAGGTTCAAGGTTTACTTCCTTACTATCAAAGAGTCTAACTTAACTCACTTAATATGCTATTACAAGCACAGTGTAAAGGTTCTTTCTTTCTCCTCCTTTTTCTTCCTCCTCCATTCTTTATGTATTCAGTATCATATTCTGTACTCTTTATCAATTCCTTGATTGACTTTGGGGATAGTTGATTTAATTTTGCATTTGCTTAGTAATTAACTCTTCTACCTCTTTACGGTGGTTTTATTACCTCTGGTGACAGCTATTAAACATCAGGATCACTTCCATCCATTCATTGCAGTCCCTCCAAAATACACTGTAGAGATGGTTTGTGGGAGGTAAATTCTCTCAGCTTTTGCTTATCTTAAAATTGTTTAATCCCTCCTTCAAATTTGAATGATAACCTTGCCTGATTAACTCTTCTTGGTTCGAGGGCCCTTCTGCTTCATTGCATTAAATACATCATGCCACTCCCTTCTGGCCTGTAAGGTTTCTGCTGAGAAGTCTGATGATAGCCTGATGGGCTTTCCTTTGTATGTGATCTTATTTCTCTCTCTGGCTTCTTTTAATAATCTGTCCTTATCCTTGATCTTTGCCATTTTAATTATTATATGTCTTGGTGTTGTCTTTCTTGGGTCCATTGTGTTCAGAGATCTGTGCATCTCCATAGCCTGAGAGACTATCTCCTCTCCCAGACTGGGGACATTTTTAGCAGTTACCTCCTCAAAGACACTTTCTAACCCTTTTTCTCTCTCTTCTTCTTCTGGTACCCCTATAATGCGAATATTGTTCTGTTTGGATTGGTCACACAGTTCTCTCAATATTCTTTCATTCTTAGAGATCCTTTTTTCTCTCTGTGCCTCAGCTTTTTTGTATTTCTCTTCTTTAATTTCCATTTCATTTATCTTCTCCTCCACCATATCTAATCAGCTTTTAAAACTTTCCATTGTATGTTTCATTTCTGATTCTGTGTTCCATAATTATTATCTCTGACTGGAATTCATCCCTGACTTCTTGAAAATTCTTCTTTACCTCCATGAGCATGTTAATATTTTTTTTTGAAATCCCTTTCAGGCAGATTAATGGGGTCGATTTCATTTGAAATTTTCTCAGGCATTGTATTCATAATTTTACTTTGAACCAGGTTCCTTTGGTGTTTCGTATTTGTATATGGCACCCTCTAGTGCCCAGAAGCTCTACTCTCTGGAGCTGCTCAGTCCCTGAAGTTATGTCATGGGTCACAGGGGAGTGGTATAGGTGACTGGGGGAAGGAAAGAGCTGTTTCCTGCTTCCTGGGCTGCTATGCCTGTCTCTACTGCCCGAACCAGTGGGCCAAGCACACAGGTATAAGCCTCTGTGCTTCACGTTTGTAGTTGCTGTAGATGCGGCTTCCCTCCAGCTGGCCTAATGTGAGGGTACGGTTTTCCAGTTTGTGAGCCAGGTGGGGCTGGCTGGGAGAAAGGCTTGGTAGACTCTGAATCATGGAGGGGGTCCTTGGAACTCTGTAGCCAGCCAGGGAGCTGGAGCTCCTAAAGATCATGAAAGTTCTCTACCTGCTGAATAGAGTGCATCCAGATAATTTTGTGTACCTGTTCTTTCTCCTAAGCACTAAGCTCTGTGCAATGCTACCCCCTTTAGCAGCCCTCTTGCTGTTAGGAATTCTCTCAGACTGCCCACCTTTCTTTTGTCCCCGAGCAGCCAGATATAGATCCCTGCTTTCCACAAGTAGCTGGAATCTCAGTTTTTCCAGGTATTCTGTCTGTCTTAGCTTTCCAATCCCCTAATCATGAGAGTACCATGAAATATAGGTTTTTGCTCCCAGATCATATCTCTAGAGTTAGGTATTCAGCAGTCCCATGCCTCCACTCACTCCCTGCTCTGTTTCTCTTCCTCCCGCTGGTCAGCTGGGGTGGGGGAAGGGCTTAGGTCCCACCGGTTCACGGCTTTGGTATGTTACCCTGCTCCGTGAGGTTTATTCTTTTCTTCTGGTGTATGCAGTTTGGCACACTCCTCTTTCCTGTTGCTCTTTCAGAATTAGTTGTATTCATTATATTTTCATATTATATGCTGTTTTAGGAGGAAGCCTCTGTTTCACCTCTCACACCGCCATCTTCAATCCCTCAGATTTTTGCCTTTTTAATAAAATTTATAGAAATCCAAATTGGGATTTCTTCTTCCCCAAAGCATTATGTATTCCCACAAGTGACACTCTCAGGAATGTCTTTGATTAATAGTAAGTGCCCAAAAGACAGTATTTCCTTGTAAGGTTTTAGAGATTTCTTCCCGTTTTCCTATATGGATCTATTAAGTTACAATGCTTTTATTCTACATTACTACTTAGACTTCAAATTTAGGGTATTTCTTGTTTTAATCCTAAAGCAAGCAGTTTACAAAATTAACTCAATTTAGGACAAGTCAACCAAAGTAATATTTTTCATGGGTAAGACTACTTTTATTCTCATTGTTTCCTTTGACAGGTGATGTATTACTAAAAATAACATGTCACATTTCTTATAATGAATACCCTAAAGAAAAATGTGGATAGAAGAAAAAGATGGGAACAATGCATATCAGTCATGAAGGAGAAATCTAGCTTATAGAGCAAAAATTAAATGACTAAAAATATCTAATCAACAGTGACATTTTTGAGTACCAGCTGTGCAACATAGCAGGATTTGTCTCAATCTGGAAGAGAGTTTATATAGCTTGTCAGAGCCTAGTGATTAAAGTACAGGACTAAGAGTCAGGAAATCTGTGGGCAGTCCCAGTTTTGGCACTCAGTTCAGGAATAAATCCAAGAATAGTCATCTGTTTAAAGGGGATGTTGATAACTGTTAGTCCATCATTTATGAAGAAATAAAAACAAAAAAGTTTATCAAAGTATGAGTTCTGTAAGCTGAAAGCCTCTAGTGTATCATAGATATTTATTTCAGCAGCCAGTTTTGTGACCCTTAATTTCTCTATGGATTACTATTCTCATTGATAAGCTGGAGATTCTAATACTATCTATCTCTTATGCTTGTATGCAGATTCAATGAAGAAATGCATGTAAAGAACAGCATAATAGCCTCAATACATTTTAGCTATTAATATTGGTATCAATAAATAATGATAAATGTCCCTGGATCCTTCGTTACTAAGTTGAAATTAACATTACTTTCTTATGTGCACCATTTTTCAATTGATAATGGAGGAACCAAGGGCAGGCTCCGCAAGATGTGCCATTGTGACAACCAGATTATTTAAGAGTTGAACAATCAAGGCTCAAAAGACTCTGAAAGATACTTTGACCTCCTACCACACAAATGAATAAAAAGAATTTAGATAGAAGGTATGCTCCAGGAAGAGAGCTATTACCTAAGATAAATATATTATAATGTAAACTAAGTGTTGTAGATCCAGAGGGATGTGGCTCAGTCTGTCAAACTTCCTCCTTGTGGCTGCTCACTGTCACTGTGTGGCCCAGTGAATATTATTTTTTTGTATTATTAATATACAATTACATGAGCAACATTATGGTTACTAGACTCTCCCTATTATCAAGTCCCCACCACATACTCCATTACAGTCACTGTCCATCAGCATAGTAAGATGCTACAGAATCACACTTCTCTTCTCTGTGTTATACTGTCTTCCCCGTATTCCCCCCCATTACATTATGTGTGCTAATTATAATACCCCCTTTCCCCCCTTATCCCTCCCTACTCACCCATTTTCCCCAGTCCCTTTCCATTTAGTGTTAGTCTATTCTTGGGTTCTGTGAGTCTGCTACTGTTTTGTTCCTTTACTTTTTCTTTGTTCTTATATTTCACAGATGAGTGAAATCATTTGATACTTGTCTTTCTGTGCCTGGCTTATTTCACTGAGCATAATACCCTCTAGCTCCCTCCATGTTGTTTCAAATGGTAGGATTTGTTTTCTTCTTATGGTTGAATAATATTCCATTGTGTATATGTACCACATCTTCTTTATCCATTCATCTACTGATGGACACTTAGGTTGCTTCCATTTCCTGGCTATTGTAAATAGGGCTAGATAAACAGGGGTGCATCTGTCTTTTTGAAACTAGGCTGCTGCATTCTTAGGGTAAATTCCTAGGAGTGGAATTCCTGGGTCAATTGGTATTTCTATTTTGAGATGTTTGAGGAACCTCCATACTGTTTTCCACAATGGATGAACTAATTTGCATTCCCACCAGTAGTGTAGGAGAGTTCCCTGTTCTCCACATCCTCAAAAACATTTGTTGTTGTTTGTCTTTCAGATGGCGGCCATCCTAACTGGTGTAAGGTGATATCTCATTGTGGTTTTAATTTACATTTCCCTGATGATTAGTGATGTGGAGCATCTTTTCATGTGCCTGTTGGCCACCTGAATTTCTTCTTTGGAGAAGTGTCTGTTCAGGACCTCTGCTCATGTTTTAATTGGCCTGTTTGGTTTTTGTTTGTTGAGGTACATGAGCTGTTTATATAATTTGGATGTCAACTCCTTATTGGATATGTCATTTGGGAATATAATCTCCCATAATGTAGGATGTCTTTTTGTTCTACTGATGCTGTCCTTTGCTGTACAGAAGCTTTTTAGTTTGATATAGTCCCACTTGTTCATTTTTGCTTTTGTTTCTCTTGCCCAGGGAGATATGTTCATGAATAAATTGCTAATGTTTATGTCCAAGAGATTTTTGCCTGTATTTTTTTCTAAGAGTTTATGGTTTCATGACTTACAATCAGGTCTTTGATCCATTTTGAGTTTACTTTTGTGTATGGGGTTACACAATAATCCAGTTTCATTCTCTTACATGTAGCTGTCCAGTTTTGCCAACACCAGCTGTTGAAGAGGCTTTCATTTCCCTATTGTATATCCGTGGCTCCTTTATCGTATATTAATTGGCCATATATGCTTCGGTTTATATATGGGCTTTCTAGTCTGTTCCATTGGTCTATGGGTCTGTTCTTGTGCCAGTACCAAATTGTCCTGATTACTGTGGCTTTGTACTAGAGCTTGAAGTCAGGGGGCATAAATTCCCACAACTTCATTCTTTCTTCTCAGGATTGCTTTGGCTATTTGGGGTCTTTTGTGTTTCCATATGAATTTTAGAATGGTTTTCTCTAGCTTGTTGAAAAATGCTGTTGGTATTTTGATAGGAATTGCATTGAATCTGTAGATTGCTTTAGGCAGGATGGCCATTTTGACAATTTTAAATATTCCTATCCATGAACACAGGATGTTTCCATTTATTGGTATCTTCTACACTTTCTCTCATGAGTGTCTTATAGTTTTCAGAGTATACGTCTTTCACTTCCTTTGTTAGGTTTATTCCTAGGTATTTTATTCTTTTTGGTACAATTGTGATTGGAATAGTCTTCCTGATTTTTCTTTTTACTAGTTCATTGTTAGTGTATAGGAATGCAATAGATTTCTGTGTATTAATTTTGTATCTGGAAACTTTACTGAATTTAGATATTAGATCTTCTAGTTTTGGAGTGGATTCTTTAGTTTTTTTTTATGTATAGTATCATGTCATCTGCAAACAGGGACAGTTTGACTTCTTCCTTACCAATCTGGATGCCTTTTTTTTCTTTGTGTTGTCTGATTGTCATGGCTAGCTCCTCTAGAAATATGTTAAATAAAAGTGGGGACAGTGGGCATCCTTGTCTTATTTCCGATCTTATAGGAAAAGCATTCAGCTTCTCGCTGTTCAGTGTAATGTTGGCTGTGGGTTTGTCTTATATAGCCTTTATTATGTTGAGGTACTTGCCCTCTATACCCATTTTGTTGAGTTTTTATCATGAATGGATATTGAATTTTTAAATGCTTTTTCAGCATATGTGGAGATGATCATGTGTCTTTTGTCCTCCTTTTTGTCTATATAGTGGATGATGTTGAAGGATTTTCGAATGTTGTACCATCCTTTCATCCCTAGGATGAATCCCACTTGATCATGATGGATGATCTTTTTGATGTATTTTTGAATTCAGTTTGCTAATATTTTGTTGAGTATTTTTGCATCTATGTTCATCGGGGATATTGGACTGTAATTTTATTTTTTTGTGGTGTCTTTGCCTGGTTTTTGTGTTAAAGTGATGCTGGCCTCATGGAATGAGTTCATGAGTTTTCTCTCCTCTTCTACTTTTTGGAAAACTCTAAGGAGGATGGGAATTAAGTCACCACTTAATGTTTGATAAAATTCAGCAGTGAAACTATCTGATCCAGGGATTTTGTTCTTTGGTAGTTTTTGATTACCAGTTCAATTTCTTTGCTGGTAATTGGTCTGTTCATATTTTCTGTTTCTTCCTGGGTCAGCCTTGGAAGGTTGTATTTTTCTAGAAAGTTGTCCATTTCTTCTAGGTTATCCAGTTTGTTAGCATATAATTTTTCATAGTATTCTCTCATAATTCTTTGTAATTCTGTGGTGTCCGTAGTGAGTCATTTATGATTCTGTTTATGTGTGTAGACTCTCTTTTTTTCTTGCTACGTCTGGCTAGGGGTTTATCTACTTTGTTTATTTTCTTAAAGAACTAGCTCTTGCTTTCATTGATTCTTTCTATTGTTTGATTCTTCTCAATTTTATTTATTTCTGCTCTAATCTTTATTATATCCCTCCTTCCACTGACTTTGGGCCTCATTTGTTCTTCCTTTTCTAGTTTCATTAATTGTGAGTTTAGACTGTTCATTTGGGTTTGTTCTTCTTTCCTGTGGTAGGCCTGTATTGCAATGTATTTCCCTCTTTGCACAGCCTTTGCTGTGTCCCACAGATTTTGCAGTGTTGAATTATTGTTGTCATTTGTCTCCATATATTGCTTGATCTATGTTTTTATTTGGTCATTGATCCATTGATTAACTAGGAGCATGTTATTAAGCCTCCATGTGTTTGTGGCCTTTTTCATTTTCTTTGAGTAATTTATTTTTAATTCCATACCTTTGTGATTTGAGATGCTAGTTGCTACAATTTCAATCTTGTTGAGTTTACCAAGGTTCTTTTTGTGGTCTGGTATATGATCTATTCTTGAAAATGTTCCATGTGCACTTGAGAAGAATGTGTATCCTGTTGCTTTTGGATGGAGTGTACTTTAGATGTCCATTAGGTCCATGTGTTCTAATATGTTGTTCACGGTCTCTGTTTATTTATTTTCTGTCTGGTTATCTGTCCTTTGGAGTGTGTGGTGTGTTGAAGTCTTCTAAAATGAATGCATTGCATTCTATTTCCCCTTTTTATTATGCTAGTATTTGTTTCATATGTGTAGGTGATCCTGTGTTGGGTGCATATATATTTATAATAGTTATATCCTCTTATAAGACTGACCCCTTTATCATTATTTAATGTCCTTCTTTTTCTCTTGTTACTTTCTTTGTTTTGAAGTCTATTTCATCTTATACAGGTACTGCAACTCCTGCTTTTTTCTCCCTATTAGTTGTATGAAATATCTTTTTCCATCCCTTCAGTTTTAGTCTGTGTACGTCTGGGTTTGAAGTGAGTCATTTGTAGGCAGCATATTGATGGGTCTTGTTTTTTTATCCATTCTGTGATTCTGTGTCTTTTGTTTGGTGCATTCAGACCATTTACATTTAGGGTGATTATCGATAAGTATGTACTTATTGCCATTGCAGGCTTTAGATTCATGGTTACCAAAGGTTCTAGCGTAATTCCCTAACTATCTAACAGTCTAATTCAACTCACTTTGTATGCTATTACAAACACAATCTAAAGATTCTTTTTTTTCCTCCTCCATTCTTTGTATGTTATGAATCATATTCTGTACTCTTTGTCTATCCCTTGGTTGACATCTATTTAACCTTAGAAATCCTTCCATCTATAGGTGTCCCTCCAAAGTGAACTGTAGCAGTGGTTTGTGTGACGTAAATTCTGCCAGGTTTTGCTTATCTGAAAATTGTTCAATCCCTCCTTCAAATTTAAATGATAACCTTGCTGGGTAGAGTATTCTTGGTTCGTGGCCCTTCTGCTTCATTTCATTAAATATATCATGCTGCTTCCTTCTGGCCTGTAAGATTTCTGTTGAGAAATCTGATGATAGCCTAATGGGTTTTCCTTTGTATGTGATCTTTTTTTCTCTCTCTAGCTGCTTTTAAAAGTCTGTTTTTATCCTTGAGCTTTGCCATTTTAATTATTATGTGACTTGATGTTGTCTTTCTTGGCTCCCTTGTGCTGGGAGATCTGTGCATCTCGATGGCTTGAGATAGTGTCTCCTCCCCCAGATTGCAGAAGTTTTCAGCAGTTACCTCCTCACTGACACTTTCTATCCATTTTTCTCTCTCTTCTTCTTCTGGTACCCCTATTATGGGAATATTTTTCCATTTGGTTTCATCACTCATTTCTCTCAATATTCTTTCATTCTTAGAGATCCTTTTTTTTCTCCATGCCTCAGCTTCTTTGTATTCTTCTTCTCTAATTTCTATTCCATACTCTTCTACATCAAATCTGCTTTTAAATCCCTTCATTGTGTTTGCATTTCAGATACGAAATTTCTTAATGATTGAATCTCTGTCTTAAATTCGTTCCTGAGTTCTTGAATATTTTTCTGTACCTCCATAAGCATGTTTATGATTTTTATTTTGAACTCTCTTTCAGGAGGATTGGTGAATTCAGTTTCATTTGGCCCTTTTCCTGGGGTTTGTGAGATTTTGGTTCTGAACCATGTTCTTTTGATGTTTCATAGTTCTGTGTTGTGCCCTTTAGTGCCCAGAAGCTCAGTCTCTGGATCTGCTGAGCCCCTAGAGTGAGGTTTGGGGTTGTAGGGGAGCGGAGCTGGTGCTCTGTTTTGTGAGGTCTGCTCTGTTCATGAGGTCTGTATGCAGTCTGGTGCAGCCTTCTTTCCTGTTGCTGTTTTAGGGTTAGTTGTATTAACTATGTTTTCGCATTATGTGTGGTTTTGGGAGGATTTCTCTGTCTCACCTCTCATGCTGCCATCCCCCAGTGAATATTTGATTATTGAACATTTACTATTTTCATATCCATTGAGTTTCTTCCCTTTTCCTTTGAAGTCTTAGACCCCTACTCTCTTTTTCTTGGTTCACGATGACATATATGTTTTATTCTCACTGCTCAACTTACTGTGTTCTGTTGCTGAGCTCTTCTAGTGGTAAGCATCTTTGTTACTTTGCTATTCCACTAAATATCTATACTTTAGCACAAGTATTCACTCTCCCTGTCCTGTTTCAGACAAGTATGGAAGGGCTACTAAGATCTCTGATTTGATCTCCCAGCACCTGAGTGACCCAGAAAAGACTGCAGCTCTAAGTTCATGCTCTTTAATGACCTGACCAAAAAACTCCTTTCCTTGCCTTTGGGAAGTTCTCAGAACATAATCTCCCTCCATAAATTGCTCTGTGGCTCCCCAAAATCCTGAGATGATAAGGGCTTAGTTCCCACATTGTGCACATTCAAGCAGACACTGGATGCCAGGTGACCCTGGCCTGATTTGGTAGGGAATCTGCCCTGTGCCTTGTAGGAGTTCAGTAAGCTTCCTTCTCCTCCCTCTGTTCTTACTTGTGATCTGTTGCCTGCAAGCTTCTGCCATTTACTGCTACTCTAGCTTTAATGAATTCCTTCCTTACCTATACTCATCTGACCTGTTTCATAGTTTCTTGTTCAGAGTCAAGAACCCTCCTCAGTCCAGGTTGAGGTTTTCCCTAGTGTGCAGGGAGAGAGCTCCCCAATGCAGCTGCCCAACAAAAAATGGGAGTATGTATTTTAAGATACTAAAAAATAACTTTCCAAATCATATAGTTCTAGAGTGCTCCTTTCATCAAGTACCCATCATCACTGGGTTTTCTGATTTTCCTGATATTATTACAATTTCATAGATTAAAAGTATTCTATGCTTTGGTGTTTTTTTAAGTTTTATTTATTAGATTGACTATATTTCAATACATTTAATAGCCCTATTTTCTATTAATATTCAGTTCATCCTTTTGCCAAATGATCTATTAGGAAGGTCTTTTCCTTTAATCTTTTGGTAAAATTAGTACTTTACAAAAATTAACTCAAAATAGATCATAGACCTAAAAGCAAAACCTTAAACTATAAACTCCTGAATGATAACAAAGGAGAAAATGTAACTGAGGCAATGGCCACACAGTGGAAGAGGATATGGGTTGTTCAAGGCACTGACCAAAGTGTGGCTACAACAGAGAACATGGACATATGGTTTAAGACAATGTAGTAGAGTGTTAGGAGAGGCACTACATAGAACCACAAAGGCCAAGTGAAGAATTCTGGTATTTCTCCTAAACATAATGAAATATTAGAGAAGACTGATTTCATTCTGGGCTATGACATGAAGACTTATTTGGAAGAGGAAGAAAACCAATGCAGACAGGTTAATCAGGAAGCTATGGCAGAGTCCAGGTGAAAGTAGTGACTTGGTCTATATTGGTGGAGGAAATCAGGAGAAGTGGATAAATTCAAAATATTTTTAGGAGGTAAAACCAAGTGCCATGTTGATAAGTTTTTTCACAGGGCTGAATGAGAGGGAGGAAGCCTAAGTGACATGGGATCTTTGTGAAACTGGATGGAGTAATGGTAAACTTTATAGAGATAAGGAACAATATTTAAGCACCTGTAGGGGAATAGATTAGTTCAATTTGGGGCCCCCACTGGTTTAAGGGACCCTTGTGATATCCTTGTGTTGATATTGAGCAAACAGTGGAATATAGTTCTGGCATGTACAAGAGGTCTCACTGAAGAATGCAAAAGCAATTGATAAAATTTTATAAAGATACTGAAGCATGAGTGAGAGGATATTTTCTACAAAATGTATATTGAGTCTTGAAAGGACCTAGTACATGAAGTTGAGAAACTGTATACTTAAAACCAAAACAGAAAATCTGATAGAGGAGCCTCTAGATGAAGGAGAAAAATGAGCAGATCATTATATCATGGGAGCTAAGGACAAAGAATGTATTTCAAAATTAGGGGTTTGGTCTTCTCAATGAACATCCTAATTATTTTGTCAGAATTTTGCAGAATTGGATTACTTGAACAAATAATGACAAGGGGGATAGAATTTCTACTTGATGTCATGTGAAGACATCACAGGGAAGGTTGACAGAAGTCTGAGTGCTTTCATGTTCATTACAGACTTCCTCATGGCTTTCTTTGGATTGTTATAATTACTTAAATTATTGAGCTAGATGACTAGTTTTTTCATTTTCTCCTAATTCTCACATGCAAATATAAAATACTCTGGCCATGTTTGGTATTTGTTGATCGTTTAAGATTTTTGTTCAAATACATTAAAATTATCTTTCATTGCATTAAGAAACTGATTTTTGTGACTTAGTATTTAATTCATTTGTAAGAGTGACCCCAAAGTCCCTATGCCTCTGATTGTCACTGTTCTGTGCCCGTTTAGTGGGTTTTGCTTAAATTTGTATCAAAGAGGATATAGCCTTATAAATTTCTGCCTCTAGAATTTATTGATTTTTTCCCTTTAGAAGTGGTCCATGGACCTCAGACAAGAAAGTATATTTCCTATAGGATGCAACTATTAATAAGTTGAACTTAGTGCATCACCAAAGTGCCATTAGTTTCTTCCAGAAACTTAAAATCAGTTACTTAAAAATAATTTTTTTGTCTTTTTGTATAAAGCGTTATTTCATGTTAACTGGAAAATGAGATTTAGAAACAAAATGAGCAAAAAGGTAAAAAAGAACCTTTATATAAGAAGAGGGGACAAATATTTATATAATTTTAGCATAAATGTTTAAGTGTCGTAAGTCTTGTTTGCTCGATCACAAATAGTACACACAGGAGAGCAAAGCTGTGTTGTGTATAGAGGCTCTTCAATCCCTAGTGGCCACATGCACTTTAGAAGATTTATGAATTCCCTCTCATTTTATCTGGCATGTCGTATGCAGCTCTGTAGGTAGGCAGAGGAAAGCCTGCTATATAGCTCACCCCAGTCCATCTGTTGTTTTTTTAATAGTGTGCTGACAAAGACTCTCTCCTTGGTCCAACTTTAGTCAAGTCCCTCCAACCCCTCTTTTCTACTAGGCTTCGACCTTGACCTTTCTTGTCTGTCCTGTCTTTGTCAGATCTGTATAGCCCAGTTTTAGCAAGAATCCTGCTAAGTCAGTTTCCAGAGAATTCACCCACCAGTGATGTCTGATCCCCTTTGATATCTGGTCAAGTTCCTCATACCCCACCTTTGATATATATAAGCCCATGGCCTGTCTTTAGCAAGAATCCTGATAGGTCACATTGCAAGAATATCCCTACCCTTGATGTCTCCTCTTAGTAATTTTCCATTGACTATCCCCACTCTGCTCCTTGGCCGTATATTCCCACTTATCCTCATTGTTTTCAGAGTTAAGGCCAGTCTCTCTCGCCTATTACAATCCTTTAGCTGCAATAGTCTTAAATTAAGTCATCATTACTGTTTTAACAAGTGTCAGAATTTTTTTTCATTTAACAGTGCCTGATCATTAAGATGACAGTAAAAAGAATCTAAATATAAACATCCTAATTAAGTCCTTGATGTTAAAAATAAGTAACTTTCCAAAGGAGAAGTAATGAAGAGGCTGCACTCAGGTACCTCAGAGTCACTTCCTGTTCAGTGGGCCACAGTACCCTACCCTGTCACCCTCCATGCTGTGTTCCTTCACTAGTGCAATGCAATGCTGTGAATGTGTATGATGATATATATTTATGAAGTACTGATTATGCTGATGTTTGATGAATAACAAACAACTCCTCCAATTCTAAGAAAGAAGCTAATTTACATAGAAATCACTGAGTTGTAAATGTGGGAAGAATCAGATACTCCTTTCTTCTCCATTCATTTGGGGAGATGAGAAGGGAAGTTTGTTAAGGCTCTCTCCCCTGCATGTGGTCATGGTCACAAATCTAGCCTATGACCCAAGACTCATTTTTCTCTTATTATTGTGCCTGTTCATGAAGCACTGAAGTTCAGATTTTGGAGCATATTACATAAAACTTTCATTAATCCATTCCTTTTTAGCATGATAGTCTCTCCTCACGTTTTGATGCTTGTTTCCTGTGCTTCAAACGTTCTCCAAGTCTATGGAGTCTTTCATGGCCCATTCTTTCCTGTATGTCTTTCTCACTTCTTGCAATCTTCTTACATGCACCTTATCTATTTCCCCCTGTTTCCTAAATTTTTCTTGTCTATAATTCTCTTACTAAGGCTAAAGTTGATGTTACCTCTTTTATGATGTTTTTCTGATCTCAGAAATTCTAGTGCTTCTATAAATAAGCTTTTCTAGAACTGTGTATAATATATTTGTGTATCATCAAAACTAGGTCAGTTCATGGTTATATTTATGCTTGTCATTCCTACAAAGGCAGGACCTCTATCCTTTGTACCTGTGTATTTGCAGAATCTTTCTCTGCCATTAAGTGTTTAATAATATTTCCTAAATTGACCAGAGCATGAATTATGCTTTATGTATGCATTTTACACTGAGTTCCCTTGGGAGCAGCCTGCTTTTGCCTGTATCCATTCTGAGGGTAGAATCAGATCATAGTTGTGTTTCCCAGAATTTCCAACATCTCACAAATAAGATCTAGAAGTAATGATATGCCAACTAATTAATGGCATTAAATCCCCATTATAGGCATTTGGTTCTCTTTTCATTTCCTCTCCACCTTTCTCTTTCATCCTCTATATTATAATCTCCCAAAGCCTCTCAAATCTCTTGCATTATTCTAAGTAATCCAGCTCTGCTTCAGTCATACATATCTCATGCTGCAAAGAAAAGACCTTAGAAGATGAACACTTTTAAAATCAAATAGTTTTGTAAGAGTGGATAAAACTTATTGCCCATCCCAAGTTAAGTATTAACTTAACAAAACAGGTTGTCTGTGGGAAAGACTGTGGGTACTCTACCACAAAGAAAGATTTTTTTTTCATTTCATATAAATTCTCATTATTTTAGCATAGAATAACAGTCCACCATTTAAATGATTCCTATAGTGAATCATTTTGTACAATTAATACTTCTTTTCTAATGCTAGTAGTCATCATTAATTTAATCCTTATTTAAATTTGGATTTTTATATATTAGACCTAACAGAATAATTTTTATTAAAGATATTTTACTATTTCAATGTAGCCTAAAAAATGACCCCCTAGAAGTATATCATTGAAACATTTACCTTTTACCAATTTATTGGTTCATTAACTAATTAATGAGTGTCTACCATGCTTCAAGTTTCCTCCCAAATAAATAATGTTTGCTGAATGAATGAACAAATGAATGAAATAATGAATGAAAGTGAGTGTAGAAAAATGCTCACTTTGCTCTAAGTATTCTTCTGTTGATTTCCATTCTTTCATAAAGTTACAGAGCTCTGTCTCTCAACTAGAGTATTTTTGCATTTCTGATTTTTACGGGTTTATTAGCATCACAATTTGGTACATTTTCAAAATATTAATAGGCATAGTTACTTTAACTGAGGCCTAATGGCAGGTGGGTGCAGACCTTCCTCCCACCTTCCTATTTCTTTGAAGTACTCTTGAGCCCAGCTTAAGGAGGGGGTCTTCTGGAGCTCTTCTTGCTTATCATTAAGTCACTCAATAAATCCTTGACCTCTTTGTTCCTGACCTTTACCGTCAGTAAAACTGAATCATTTGGCTAAAGTCATAGTGCCGACATTCAGAAAATGGGAGCTTGAGGTTACAAAATAACAGTTAAAAGTAACAGAAGAATTTGCAACCACAAATTTGCATATGGAAATTTTCATCTGCAGCTCAAGGAACAGCTATGCTGTAATCACTCAGGCAGCAGCTGCTTAAAATCAATGGTGAAAGCAGCATGCTCTTTTTCCTCCTTTCTGTATGACTTTCCCCCAAAATATATTTAAATTAATTTTTTATCAGTGTTCTTTATTCCTCCCCATGCTTCTCTGCTAACTTTTGTTGTCATATTCGTTGGATGTAATATGGATATACTATGGAGTCATAATGGATGACTCTACAATTAAATACCATGTGTAATAGCTTAAATATTTTGTTTATCCAAAGAAAAGATGAGAGCACCCATATTTTCTTCCTTTTTGGTTTTGTTTTGAGAATAGCTGATTCTCTCATTTTATATTGATTTATAAATCATGTGAAGAAAATACAAATTCATACTAGACTGAATAAATTAAATACTAATCATAGGAAAACTGATAACACTTGGAATAATGGGGATAATCACTTTTAAACTATAAGTTACATTTATGCATGAGAGGAACTGTGGGGTAAATGGAAGTTTGCACCCAAAATTTCCCATCCTATTTTCATATCAATAGGCCACAGCAGGGCTGCTACCAGGGCTGCTTCAGGGTGGAAAGAAAACCGCCATTGTCTCCTCCCTTCCTTTCCTGGTACATAATTGGTCTGGTGCCCATGAATCCCTCACCCATGGAGTTCCTCCCAGAAAGGGCAGGCAGGGAAAAGGAGTGCACTCCAAAGCCACAGGGGATGGATGTAGTGGGGGGGGTCTGGCCCACAAACCTGAGTTATCTGTGAGCAATAAAAACCCTTTCTCCCAACCTGCCCTTCCCTTGTCCTCCTTCGGTTTCAGCAGATTTATAGAGAACTTGCCCTGTGTGGGGAACCCCCTTACTCCCAGAGCTACATTTTGGTGCAGAGGCTCCCTGGTAATTTGCCAAAAGAATTGTTTTCAGCTTTTTTTGAATCACCTTTCCAAATTTAATATTTCAGTGCTCTAGGAATGTTACTGGCAGACACTAGAACAGAGTCCTCATTCCTTGTCTTCACATGTTAAAAGAATTTAACACAAAGACTTAGGAGTATGCAAGCAAGCAGTGCACTTTATTAGAGAAGTGAGGAAATAGAAACACCCTAATAGACCAAGGTGCGTTACTCAAGAGAGAGTCAGTCCTGAGAAGAATCAGGGTAGCTCCCATTATGCAGAGCAGAAATGTTTATTCATTAGTTACCAGTTCTCCTAGCATGTATAGGGAGGGTTTCAGTGAGCACATGCACAGTTGGATTACATACATTCATGGATGCTGCAACAGCATCTCATGTAGTTTTAGCATATAAAATCTCCATCCAGGGGTGGGAAATTCCATACTGTAATGAGGAAAAGGCAATTCTTGGACACCAAATCTACCTTATGCACATGCTACAAGTTGTTTGTGTCTTGGTCCATTAACTACCTGACCAAGAGGTCTCTAAATCTAGGACATGGTGACTATAAAACTTGTAAAACAATAGGTCGATGAGAAAAACAAGATGTATTGGGATCTTACAGAGCCAATTGCCTGAGTCACAGGCATTTTGTTAGGACTTAGGTATGCTGTAATAGACTGTTCTCTCTTTTTTTCCTTCCTTTCTCAGAAGCAAGGAACAGATTTTAATGGGACACTTTGAAAATATAAGTAAAAGCAAAACTTTCAAGCTGGGGGGATACCATTTAATTTACCAGAGAGTAAAAAATGGAATTGTAGGTGCCCTTCATCATGAATATATTTTGGACATTGGATTTTCTTCTTTCTTTTCCTAATTGCTTTCTCTTGGTCATCGCAGTGGTAGTAACATTTTTATGGTCCTCGTGATAGTTCTTTGCTTGTGGATGAGGAGAATATTTATAAGGTGACCAAGGCTTGGGTCAATTATATTTAATAAGGTATGTCAGGTTGTTTGTAAGCAGGGCTATGCTTTCTCCACATCTTGCTCTCTAGTACCTCCGATGATACCTAGCACATAAAGGGCACCCAATAAGTGTAGCTGTTTTGAAACAAGATAAATATTTATGGTTATACTTGGATATCTGCTTCTGCTCACAAGAAGAAACAGGTTTCTTTTTTTAGGTATCTTTTGTGTGTATCTGTGTGTGGTGAGGACACTTAAGACCTACTATCTTAGCAAATATCAAGTATGCAATACAATATTATTAAATATAATCACCATACTGTACATTAGACCCCCAGAACTTCATGGTATAACTGAAAGTTTGTACTCTTTTTACCAAATTCATCCCATTTTCCCAAAAATCTGTCAATACCACCCTACTTCATGATTCTATGAGTTTGAGTTCATTAGATTTCACATGTAAGTGATCTCATACAGTATTTATTTTTCTGTGTCTAGATTATTTCACTTAATGTCCCACAGGTTCATCCATGTTGCACATGACAGAATATATTTCCTTTTTAAGGCTGAATAATATTCCACTTTTATTCCTACTGCCACTATCACAATAAGCATGGACAAGCCTGTTGGAGGGATGTGAGAGGCAAGTAGAGTTAACTTATTTCATCTGAGTCCATCCTGGACCAGCCAGATTCCAGACGGCTGACTAGCTAACTACTGACACATGAGGAAGTCCACCTGTGGTAAGCTAAGCCTGGTCCAGTCTACGGTATTGATTATTGACTCATCAGTGTTTTAAACCAGTAAGTCTTGAAGTAGCTTTTTACACTGCAATAGATAACTGATACTTATTTTGAAGGTTCTGCTTTTGAGATATACACAATTGAATTGTGTGGTTAGAGCTCAGAACAAAGTTCTGGTCTTCAGACAGAGCTGCTGTCAGTATTCAGTAGTATAGTTCTACCTGTTGTTTATGGTAAATGTCCATTTTGATTGGGTAGGCTTGTCTTCTGGTTGATTAATGTGCATGCTTTTTACACTTTTCCAATGTAAGTGTGGATTCCAGAATCATTTATGTTCTAAGTGGTTAAAAGGTCATGGAAGAAGATAAGACTGCTCCATACAGTTAAAAGAGAAGATGGAAAATAGCAGAATCTTTAGAAAAATGATATTTAAGGAATGGACAGGAAAAAGAAAAGGAGCTCCACAATATCTAGGGAAGGAACATGCAGCGAGGTAGAGGAAACCATGGCAAGATTGTGTCCATTGAACCCAAGGAGAAAGAATGTTCAAAAAGGAAGATGTGGTATAATACACTACTGAAAAGTCAAATAAGATTGTGGCTGGTGAACTTAATTGTATTTAGCAACATTGCAGTCATTAATGACCTTAAAGAGAGCCACTTCATGTAATGGTAAAATGATGGAACTGGATCTATTTTTGATTCCTGAGAAAAATATTGATGTTTCTTTCTTTTTTCTTTCTTTCTATTTAATTAAAAATACTTGTCTCTGTGAGCAGGCTGAATTAATTAGAAATTTGTCTCCTGTGATCAGTCAGATGCTCTAAATGTGAATTAATTAGAAAAGAGTGAAATGATATGTAAAAAAGAAAAAACATGTTTATATGCATGTCAACATCTAGTGATGGAATGCATCGTAAGCCTTGCCATGTCTACCACATTAAAAAAGCCTCACATTTAGAATTTATCCACATTCTCTCAACTCTAACCTGATTACAAGGGGATTTTGTTGTTATGAAGAATAATGAATGCACCATGGTTTAATAGCACTCTGACAAATCTGAGTTAAGTAGCTTCCCTGTTGATAGAGAGGGCAATAGCAACATTGCATATTCACCAATTACTCCCTCCAACCTTGCTATCTTTTCCTTTAATTTGTTGCCTGACCAAGAGAGGACAGTGAGAGAGAATTTTCTGTCAAAGGGGCAAGTAGTCATTAAACTGTACAGTCACACAGAAGAATAGGTGATTCCAAAGGTTTATTCTATATTCCACAGGCTATAAAATAGTCTTTTTGCATAGGAGATGAACTACATCCAGACAAAATGTTTGTTCAGCATTCAAAAATGACTGAAAATGAATTGAAAAGATATTAATGCTATCACTTTTTTTAATACAATGGGAATTTTTAAATCATTTCATTATTTAATTAATATGTAACAATGGTGTTTTAAAATTAATTCTAAGTAGTTTATAGATCAGTATAATAAATGGCATACATGCTGTTTATTGGAATACTAAATATATATGGCATGCTCCTTCTACTACTTCAGACTATGGTGGCTGATGAGTAAGAGGGTCATATTAAAACATAATTTATATTAAAACTTAAATGTTATCGCTTGGGAAACAAAATCTAATGAGAACACATATGAGATAAAAACTAATTCCATAAACATTTATCAATCTTCACCCAAGTGCATGGCATTTTTCTATGCACCAATATCTCAAAAATGAGTCTGATTGAATTCCTATATTCAATGAACTTGGGTTTCTCTCTAGCAGTTAAATCTGCAAAATTCTCACAAGAAATCTAAAAAAAAATTTTGACTGTAAAGTAAGACACAATATAAAATATTTTTAAAAAGTATAAAATAAAGGCAAATCACCCAAATGAAATATGTAACCAATATTAGTATTTTGTTACATTCTTTTTTTGGGGGGGACAGAAACAATTTAACTTAATAAAAACATTCAAATAGAGTTTTGCATCTTGAGATATTTGATTTTAATATTATATCATATTTTTCCAGGGCATTGCCATTTCTTTCAAACTCCAATTTTCTTTTCAGTCTAATGTCAGTTAAATAACTGTTAAATGCCTTATATACTTTCTTGTTAATCTTTATTTTCTGAATTTTGAAGAGTATATATACATAGACAAAAGCCTTTTGCTCTGTGAAAGACACCATTAAGAAAATGAAAAGCAATTTACAAAATGACAGAAAATACATGAAAATTTCATATCTTATATATGACAAGGACTTGTATACAACCCATTAGAACCCTCAAAACAACAGCAAGAAAGCAACCAATTTAAAAATGAGCAAAAAATTTGAGTACACATTTTCCCAAAGAGGATATACAGATGGCAAATAAGCACATTATAAGATGATCAACGTCAGTAGACTTTAGGGAAATGGAAACTAAAACCACAATGAGATACCACTAAATACTTATTACAAATGACTAAAATAAAAATATATATAGTGACAACACCAAATTCTGGTAAGGATGCAGAGAAGCTGGATTGCTCCTACATTGAAGGTGGGAATGAAAATAGGACAGTCATTGGGAAAAACAGTTGTCAGTTTTTCATAAAATTAAATATGACACTTAGCATATGACCCAACAATTTCACTGCTGGGTATTTAACTTAGAAGAGCAGCTCTCCAAACAGCACATGGACCTACATGACGGGATGTTTCTCAATGTCTGGAGGCACTTCTAATTGCTACAATGGGAAAGGAGTATGGCACTATTGCCACTTATTGAGTGAAGGCTAAGGAGGCCTCTAAACACCCCACAGTGCACAGGGCAGCCCCTGCAAAGAATCATGCGGCCCCAAATGTCAATGGCTCCAATGTTGAGAAATCCTGCCTTAGAGAATCAACAACTTATTTTCACACAAAAACCTGTACAAAAATGTTTATATCAGCTCTCTTTATAATCATCCCAAACTAAAAACACCCAAAATATCTTTGTATGGATGAATAGGTGACTGGATACAGAGGCTTTAGTGAATCCATATACATATTTTTCATGCATAAAACTTTTGGGATATCTATATTCATCCTTAGATTTTTTTCTCCTATAAATATAAAAAAAACTATTTTTCAAGACTGTCATTGAAAAATGAAAGCTTTAGAGTCTGGAGGTCTATTTTAAATCCTAACTCAGTCCCTTGTTAACCCAGTTACTTTGGGAAAGTTTTGAAAGTTTTAGTTCTCATAGTCCATTTTTTCCCATGGGAAATGGTAACGGTTAAATTTCTATTGCTGGAGTTTGTGTGGTATGTGTGTGAAAGGGGAGGAACAACCAGGAGAAACAGAACCAGAGAGGAGCATTGTATCCAAAATGCCATGTTATTAAAACCTGAGAAATATCTTCACCCCTTAAGTACCAGCTTTGCAGAATTAGTGATGATTACCTATTCCAGCCATGGTTCCAAATATTTGTGTATAATTAATTCATAATACTACAACCACCTGTAGATACAGTTACTTTCTTTATTTCCTTGATAAAGAGGATGAAGTAGAGAATAGTTGGTGAAAGTTTCCTTAGACTTTCAGAATACTCCAGATATTTTGGGGCACCAGATTAATGCTTTTTGCATCATTTTATTTTCCATAAAGTATTTGTTGTGTATTGGTTCTTCATGCACATTAAGAATACTCAGAGGAGAATAGAGGAAAAATAAATATCTCTTGTGTAGATCTTTCTAATTTTACTCCTCTGCTGTGTCCATGATAAACAATTTATCCTTTGAGTATGGTTATGCAAAAACCCTACCTTTTTAACAAGTGGAAATCATTAATGTGATTTAGTGAATAAACATACTGTAATGGGTAATCCTAACATTCTGAATGGATATTTGTTAGGATTCAATACTTATGCTTTACCTAAAAATATATTAGCAAGATTAGAGTTGAAGGAAATTTCCTTAACTGTCTAAAGGGCACCTAATAGAAACCAATTAACTACCTTTTTAAAAATGTTTTTAGAAAGTCTTGCACGCTTAGCACTTCTGCAAACAAATTTAGGCCTAAAAGAAGGATCTTGTATTCATCTCCGTATTTATTCTTAGTTTTACCCCTTTGCATTGGAAGAAGGGATATCTAATTAAAGGGATGTCTGGTTGTTGATTGTCATCTAAATCATCATTAAAAATAAAACAGCTTTATTGAGGCACAACTGTCAATTAACTACATGTAAAATGTACAATTTGAAAAGTTTTGACATATGCATATACCTGTAACCCATTATCACAATCAAGATAATGAAATTATTTATCACTTCAAAAATTTCTCTTGCTCCTTTATTGTCATTTCCTTCACATCACTCAGCATCTTACTATAGGCAACCACTCTTCTTTTTTTTTTTGTAATTATAGATTAGTATATGCAATTTATAAGATTTCATATAAACCAAATCATGCACATATCTATTTTTTTCTGTGTTCTTTGATCCAGTATTATTACTTTGATATTTACTCATAGCAATTCTCTATAGTCCATTTTTTAACAAATTGATACACATATTCCTTATTTGGTTATACCACAATGTATTTATCCATTCATTTATTAGTGATATCTAAATTGTTTCCAGTTAGTGGCTCTTATAAATGCAGCATCTATGACCATTCATGTAAAATTCTTTATACAGACACATGTTTTATTTCTCTTGTGTAAACATCTGGTATCTGAATGACTGATTATATGGTACATCTATGTTTAACCTAAGAAACTGTCAAATTGTTTTCCAAAGTAGTTACACAAAGTAATATTCTCACCAGTAGTCTATGCGAGCTCCATATACTCCACATCCTTACCAACACTTGGCATGGTCATGTGCTTAGTTCTGCTGAAGGTCCAGTTTATAATTTTTCATTGCCATATCATGTTTTTGATGTTTTATCTAAATAATTTTTCCATAAAATAAGTTGACAAAGATTTGCCACTTTCTTTTCTTCTAGAAAGTTTAGGATTTTACGTTTTACACTCTATGGTTCATTTTGAGTTAACTTAAGATACAGTACAAATTATGAAACAAAAATTTTTTTAATGAAATATCCAAACATTTTTTTAATGAAAAATACTGGAGTACCATTAGTTTAAAAGATTATCCTTTCTCCAGGAATTACCATGACATCTTTATTAAAAATAAGTTGATTTATGTGAGGATCTGTTTCTGGGATCTTTATGCTACTCAATTGGTCTAAATGTCTATATTTATGTTAATACTATATTCTCTTGATTTTTTGTGGCTTTAGAACAAGCCTCGAAGACAAATAGAATAAGTCTTCTAACCTTGTTCTTTCTTCAAAGTTGGTTCTAGGTTATTTACATTTCCCTATGAATTATAGATTCAGTTCGCCAATTTCAAAAAAAAGCACTTCTAAGATTTTTATTGAAATTCCATTGTTCTATGGATCATTTGAGAATTGACACCTAAGTCAACATTAAATATTCTGACCCATGAATATGATATATTCTCCATTTATTTAGGTATTCTTTAATATTTCTTTAAACTGTTTTATAGTTTTCAGTGTAAACATCTTACACATCTTTTGCCAAATTATAATAAATTTTCATATTTTTATGACATTATAATTCTTTTATTTTAGTTTCCATTTGTTCCTTGCTAGTCTATAAACATACAGTTTGTGCTTTACACTGATTTTGCATTTAATGCCTGCTAAACTCACTTATTAGTTCCACAGGTTATTTTGTAGAATCCATTTGATTTTCTGCATACTCAGTCAGATCATCTGGAAAATTCACAGAGTTGACATCTTTCTCTTTAACCTGACTACCTTTTATGTCTCTCTTTTGCCTTATTGGCCTGTCTAGAACCTGTACTACAATGTTGAATACAAGTAGTGTGAGTAGATATTCTTGTCTTAATTACTTTAGCAGAAAATTAGTCTTTCAACATCAAGTATGATAGTAGCTGTTTTCCATACATACCCTTTATCAGGTTAAGGAAGTTTTCCTAAGTTGCTAGGTTTTTGTTTTTTTTTAATTAACAGAGTAACAGATACTGAATTTTGTGAAATTAGTTTTTCTGCTTCTGCTATGATGATTGTATGTTTTCTTCTGTTTTTTTTGGTTAATCTGGTAAGCTACATTGATGTTTGAATGATAAGCCCTTACCTTGAATTTGTAGTATAAATTCCAGGTGTCATAATATATAATCCTTTTTACGAATAGACTTTGCTTTTTAGAGAAGTTGTGGGTTCCCATTAAACATTGTTTTGCTTTCTCCAGAGTAACATACAGCTGGAAACATATAATCTGTAGGCTTTTCTTACTAGTTTCTTTCACTTATCATTGTGCATTTAAGGTTCTTCCATATCTTTTTGTGGCCTGACAGCTCTTTTTTTTTTCTCAGGTTTTGCCCCCATATATCCCATAGTTGGTTGTGTCAAAGTTTATTTATCCATTTAGCTATTTAAGGACATCTTGGCTGCTTCCAATTTTTGGTAACTATTAATAATGTATAACCATTTGTGTACAGGTTTTGGTATAGACCTGAGTTTTCATCTAATTTAAGTAAATAATTAGGTGTACACTTTTTGAATTATATGTTAAGACTATGTTTAGCTGTGTGAGAGCTCCTAAATTGTCTTCCAAAATGACTGTACCATTGTGCTTTCATACCAGCAATGAATAAGAATGTTTGCTGACACACATCTTTTCTCACATTTGGTTAGTATTTTGGGTTTTAGTCATTTTAGTGAGTATGTAAGTGCCATCTTGTTGTTTTAATTTTTAATTCCCTACAACACATGATGTTGAGTGTGATTTCATATTCCTATTTGCCATCTTTATATGTTCTTTGGTGAGGTGTCAGTTCAAACGTTTTGTTCATTTTTTAATTGTTTTTTTTTTCTTATAGTTGAGTTTTAAGAGCTCTGTGTATTTTTGATATTAGTCCTTTATCAGATATGGCTGCTGAAAATATTTTCTTCCAGAACATGGTTTGTCTTTTTATTCTCTTAATAGTGTCTTTGCAGATCAGAAGTTTTTATTTTAATGAAGTGTGATGCCATTAATATGGTGTAGGAGGAGGTCTCCTGCTCATATCCCCCTCAGCAACAATAATTTGGCAGGAATACACATCCAAGGGCCTTTGTGGGAGTTTAAGGATCTAGATAGAAGCTTGCAAGACTCCAAGGGAACCCAAGACTTAGAAGGGCTGTTTTGAGAAAGTTGGTCTGTGCCCAGGTGGCAGGCTGGATGACTGTGGTCCCACTGCAGATGTGGACACAGCTCCATCCCCCTGTGGACTCAGCTGCAGCTGATTTGGCCTTGGTTTTGCCACCAGCACCATCTGCCAGTGACCTGGGAGGGGTCACACACACCTAGGTCTTGGATAACAGGCCTGCAGAACTCTGTCCCAATTGCTGACTCTCTAATGGCCTGTGACTCAGCTCTAGCCCCTCTCAGCCGTAGTCTGGGAGCAGTTCTTACAGTCCAGGGACCTGGAGGCAGATATGCCTGTCTATGCTCCTGGAGAATGGCCTGTAGACTTCAGTACTGGCTGTGGACCCTGAAGCAGCACTGTTTCTGATTCATTTCCTGCCCTGTTCAGCTCCAGTCCAAAGCCATTCCTGCCCATTTATAAATGCACCCAGTGATATGACAGGAACCCTCCTGAAACCTGGCAGGAGCTACACCCGTCTGTGCATCTGGAAACAGGCCCAGTGTCTGTGGAACCTGAAGTTGACCCTTGACCCAGTGCCTACCCTACTGATGTTTATATTATGCCTATACAAAAATGAACTCAAAATAAATTAAGGACTTAAATGTAAGACCTTAAACCATAAAACTATTAGAATAAAACACAGAATAGTATCTGTGGTATTGGTATGGATTGGTATGGATTTTTGGATATGACACCAAAAGCACACACACAGTTAATAAAAGCAAAAGTAAGTAAATGGGACTACATTGAATGAAAAAGCTTCCACACAGCAGAGGAAACAAGCAGTAACATTAAAAGTTGCTCTAGAGCATGGGAGAAAATATTTGCAAACTATACATCTGATATGGGGTTAATAGGAATTCATACAACTCAATAGCAAAAATACCCAAATAACCTAATTAAAACATGGACAAAGGACATGAATAGACATTTTTCGAATGAAGACATACAAATGGTCAACAGGTATATGAAAAGGTGCTCAATAGTTCTAAGCATCAAGGAAATGCAAATCAAAATCATAATAATATATAACCTCACACCTAACACCTATTAGGATGGCTATAATAAAAAATTTGAGAAATAATTAGTATTGGGGGAGTGTGAAGAAAAGGGAATTCTTGTACACTGCTGGTAGGAATTTAAATTGTTGTTACCATCATGGGAAACAGTATGACTACTCCTCAAAAAATTAAAAATAGAACTACCATGTGATCCAGTAATTCCACCTCTAGGTATATAGCCAAAGGAAATGCCATCAGTCTCTCTAAGACATATCTGCAACCTGCACCCCACCCAGTTCACGGCAGCATTGTTCACAATATCCAAGAAATAAAAACAAAACTATCTGTGAATGAATAGGTAAAGAAAATGTGATATGTAAACATACATATACACACACACAATGAAATGTTATTTAGCCATGAAAAAGCAATTATTGTGCCATTCGTGACAGTACTGATGAACCTGGAGGATGTTATACTAAGTGGAATAAGCCAGACACAGAAAGATAAATACTGCAAGATCTCACTTCTGTATAGAATCTAAAAATGTTGAACTCACAGAAGCAGAATGTAGAATGGTGATCTCCAGGACCTGATAGGTGGGGGAAATGAGCAGATGTTGGTCAAAGGGTACAAACTTTCAGTAATAATAAGTCCTGGGGATCTAATATAGAGTATGGTGACCTCAGTTAATAATACTGTACTATACACTTGATATTTGCTGAGTCGATCTTGTATTATTACTTTATACACACACAAATGTACGTATGTGAGGTGATGGATATATATTAATTAGCTTGATTGTGACAATGACAATCATTTCACAATGTATATCTATATCAAATCATTACCTTGTACACCTTGAACATTTATAATTTTTATTTGCCCATTATACCTAATAAATCTGGAAAAAATTTAGTGAAGTCCAACTTACCAACTTTTCCTTTCATGATTTGTGTTTTTGGTGTTGTATCTAAAGTCATTGCCAAACCCAGGGTCACCTACATTTTCTCCTAGGTTATCGTTTTAAGAGTTTTATAGTTTTGCATATTGCATGTAAGTCTGTGATCACTTTTGAGTTAATTTTAATCACAGTTTTTATCTGATCCATGACAGATTTGCTAGAGAGTGTTTTTAATCTGCCACTATTATTGCCTATTTTCTTCCTCTCATTCTCCTTTTTTCCTTATAGTACTTTTGTATAAAGCCCATGCTAATTCTTGTTTGCTTAACACCTATTGTGAAATGATTTAAGTTCTTACTGGACAAGCACTTTGAAGGAGATCACTGTAAAGTTTTGGATATAGATGATTTGTATGCAAGCAATAATTCATTCTGGTTTATAATAAAATTCTTTATAACATACATTTCTTTGGGTGTGCTTGAGGGAAACTTAACTTCCCTCAACCGACAGAAATTGTCAGCTATAGAGTTACCCGCAGTGCAGAATGTTTGTCTTACTCTCTTCTTTACTAAAAGACTACTTCCTGGAAGCCATACCAATGTATGTAGCTTCTTGTGAATTTTTGTGTCTTCATCTTTGTTTATTCTTTGTGACAAATTTGATCCAGGAAAGGTCCTGCCAATATCCCATGTACTCTGTTCTTATCATCCCAAAATAAATATTTGGCTTATGCCCCTGAGTGTGACACTTACATTTGGAAAACAGTGTTCTATCAGTTTTCATTCTCAGTATCTGTCTGCTTGCAACATTACTTTTATTGAATTTATTAAATTTTATTAAATGTATTGCATTTTTATATTGTTATTTTGGACTGTGTGTATATTCTAGCTCTGTCAATGATAGGGTTTTCATTTCTGTTTTATTTCCTTTGCTGTTCTAGGGAGACTTTAGATTGGTAAGCGGACAACATTATCTTTACTGGAGCTGTATTCCATCTTTTCTTTTCCCACCTCTCATTTCTTTCAGATGAGTTATTTCTTAGTCAGGGATCCTCTGAATGCTGATTGCATTGCTTGAGAGTCAGTAATTAATCAATTTCTTTTCCTAATGCAAAACAGAAAAAAAGTCCTTTGGAAAGAATAAACTATAGGAACTGGAGAGATCTCTCCAACCTTCATGTATAAGAAATAATTCATACTTTATAATGAAAACTTATACCTTATGGCTGATTAATATAATGACTGCAGTTTAAACATTATCCCAATCTCTGGGAAATTATGGTTTTTTATAAAGAATGACTTACTGAACTCACAGACTCCAAGAAAGGACTAGCAGTTACCAAAGGGGAGGGGTGGGAGGGAGCGAGAAGGGGATTGAGGAGTATTATGATTGGTACACATGATGTGTTTGGGGTCACAGGGAAGACAGTGTAGCACAGAGAAGACAAGTAGTATCTCTGTGGCATCTTACTACACTGATGGACAATGACTTCAGTGGGGTATTGGGGGGACTTGATAATATGGGTGAATGTAGTAACCACAATGTCTTTCATGTGAAACCTTCATAAGAGTTTATATCAATGATACCTTAAAAAAAATGAATGACCTATTGAGTTAACTGAGAATAAAAGTAAAATTTTGCAGTTAGGGTTTTGCTTTAAGCTGTTTAGGCAAGAACAAAAAATAACAACAGCTATTATATATTGGGCACCTACTGTGTGCAAGGTACTACTTTACAAGGATAGACTTGTTTTCATTTTAACCTGTGAGGTAGATACCATAATTATCCCCAAGTTACAGATGACAGAGTCAAGAATTAGTGAGGTTATTTGGCTTGCCCAAAGCAACACAATTTTTTTTTTTAAGATTGTAGCATGGCTTGTTTATTAGCACTGTGAAAAATAAACATCAAGTAATTAAGTCTGAATTATAATGGAGTCATCCAGATAGACTCATGACAACCATTTTAATGAATTTCACTAAAGGTAGCAATAATAATTAAACTATTTTGAAACAAGCTCAATAATTTTTATAAGGAATCTATTGTGCACATTTCTCTCATGTCCCCATTGGTAAAACTGTAGTAGCAAGATATTTAGACTGTGGACCCTAGAATTAGCTGTGGCCCAGACTGTTCTCCAGTGAACTGTGTAATGAATTAGTGCTGTGTATGCTATTTGAGAAGAGTAGTTACAATCAATATCTGTTATCCCTCCCTACACAACTCTTCCACCTTCAAAGAATAATGGTGGCAATAAAGGAGAGGGGACAGTCTAAGGTCCCCAGTCTTTTCCAAACTATTAGGGAATTTTTAAATGTCAAAATATTTAAAAGTTTCCTCACATATAGGTAGTTGTATTTGAAGTATCCTACTGATCACTCAAAGGTATAATGACACGAAAGCTTTATGATTTCAGTAGTAATTTGTATTTTATTAGTCATGACATTTTATTAGTTCTAAATACAGAGGGAAATATTAGTGAGTTTTTGTTTGAAACTATTATGTTTCCATTTAGATGCAGCTGCTGTACTTGTGTCCTTCCCTTTCTGTCTGTCCCTAGGATAGGGCCATTGGTATTGGAAACATGGAGTGGAAGCAGATAGGTCCCTATGTTTCTGTAATTTCTCCTCGGGACGTTAGGGAAAAAGTAGACTGGGTTATTGTGGTGTAGATATCAACACTTTGGGCATCTACTTGCTCTTTCCATGGGAATGTTTTCTAATAACTTATCACAAATTTCTAGTTCATTTATTTGTACTTGTACTTGGAACAAAATTAAGTGAAAGGGAGAATGAAGCTGGATATTTACCTTTGTGCCCAATTCTGTGAATATTGAGGCTTTATGTAATGAATAATTAAAAGGCTCTTCATATAGTAAATAAATCTTGATTTTACTGATCTCAGAAATGACCAATGATGTTTGTAAACATTACTCAGTGTAGATAATTTATTAATCTTGTTTTGTTCTATAAGTAAATAATACTTTTTGTATTACTTTTTATTTTATAAAGGTATCACTGATATAAACTCTTATGAAGGTTTCAAATGAAAAACATTGTGGTTACTACATTCACCCATATTATCAAGTTCCCCCTACACCCCATTGCAGTCACTGACCATCAGCATAGTAAGATGCCACAAAGTCACTACGTGTCTTCTCTGTGCTACACTGTCTTCCCCACGACCCCAAACACAGGATGTGCACCAGTCATAATACCCCTCAATCACCTTCTTGCTCCCTCTCCACCTGCCCTCCCCAACCCCTCCCCTTTGGTAACTGCTAGTCCCTCTTGGAGGCTGTGAGTCTGCTGCTGTTCTGTTCCTTCAATTTTGATTCATTGTTATGCTCCATAAATGAGGGAAATCATTTGGTACTTGTCTTTCTCTGCCTGGCTTCTTTCACTGAGCATAATACCCTCTAGCTCCATCCATGTTGTTGCAAATCATAGGATTTTTTTTTATTATGGCCGAATAATATTCCATTATGTATATGTACCACATCTTTATCCATTCATCTACTGGTGGACATTTAGGTTGTTTCCATTTCTTGGCTACTGTAAACAGTGCTGCGATAAACATAGGGATGCATATGTCTCTTTGAATCAGAGATCTTGTTTTTTTTGGATCAATTCCTAGGAGTGGAATTCTTGTGTCAAATGGTATTTCTGTTTTTAGTTTTTTGAGAAACCTCCATATTGCTCTCCACAATGGTTGAACTAATTTACATTCCCACCAGCAGTATAGGAGGGTTCCCCTTTCTCTGCATCCTCACCAGCATTTGTTGTTCCTTGACTTTTGGATGTTGGCCATCCTAACTGGTGTGAGGTGATATCTCAGTGTAGTTTTAATTCTAAAGCACCATGTTTAATAAGTAACAAAAATGTAATCAACTACTGCCAAAAACAGTCCTGTGGCAAAGGCAAATGACATTTACATGTGTTTACTCATTTATTCCTTCATCCATTCTTTACTCACTAAATATATGTTCTCAGTGCTAGACAGTGCTTAAGGGCACAGCAGTAGAACAAAATCAAAACATCCTCAGTCCTTAGTGAATTTGCAGTTGAGTAAAGAAGATAAACCTTCATTGACCAACAGCACACATACATAAAAACTAAAAATGGTGATGTCATTTGCAGAAGAAAAGCACATGGTATGCAGAAGTATTTAATATAGAATCCAAAGTATTCTGTTGGGTCATGGCTAACATGGAGAATTCAGCATTGGAATGGAGTGTGAAGGATAAAAATGGATAAAGTTCGTAAACGGGTTGAAGAAAAAATTCCAGTCTAAGGAACAGCAAAGCAGGTACAAAAACCCTAGTAGAAGAGCACATCATATTTGAGGAGCAAAAAAGTCCAGTTTGTCAGGAACATAGAACAAGGAGAGGGAAATGGTGGCTGAGAGGCCAGAAAGGATTGAGATCTGATTGTGTTGATTTGTATCCTATATTAAGCATTTTGGATTTTTTCATAAATGCATGGTGAACTACTAGAAGTTTTAAGCAGTAGGATGAAATATATGTGAAATATATGATTAACCTGGCTGCAACGTGAAGATTTTTTTAAAGGTAGGAACTGTTTGAAAAATGTTTCAGTGTTACAGGTGAAAATCATGGTTCCCTGGACTAGACAGGAGAAAATGTGGAAGGAGAGAATTAAATTGAGTAGAGACATAGTATGTTAAATTGAGAGAATCTGGCAATTGATGGGCTGTGATATGATAAAAGAATGAGTTATTGGTAATGACTGTCAAATTCTTGGCTGGAGAAATACAGTGTCATTCACTAAGCTGTAGAATGATGAGAAGGAAGATCATATTTCTGAAAGAAAATCAGGAGTAAATTTTTGGACATAGCATGAGAATATACTTTGGACAGGTACCTTTGAGATATTCAAAGCTCAGTGTCAAGTTGGCAGTGTGATATGCAAGTCATAAACTCAAAGGATAGATTTTAACTGGATGTCCATGTTGATGATCATTGGCACGCTAATTTTGGATGAAATATCAAAAGGGGAATTTTAGAAAGAGAAGACAAGAATATCAACCACAATTTTTAAGGTATCCCAACATTTTAAGGCTGGGTAGAGAAGAAGACTGTAAGCACAAAGAGAAATGTAAGTTTTAGAAGATTCAGAAATACACTTCTAGCAGTAAGGAAGGAAAGAATGTTTGATATTCTCTGACTTTAAGCATTAAAATTGCTGCTCTCTCTTATGGAAAGCCTTTCTCCCATTTGCTCACATGCTCTGCTTCATCACTTCATTACATTTGCATTGAAACCTTTTCTTATCATTCTGTTTAAATTTGGATTTCCCACAGAGACTCACTCCAGGCACTTTTGCTTTGTTTTGTTTTATTTTCATCAAATACAATACTTACCTAGTTTTTTCATTGTCTGTTTCTCCCTGCCTGCCACCCCCATGAGTTACAGGGTTTATAACTTCTGATCACTGCAGTAGCCCCTGTACCATTTAAGGGCCTGCACAAAGTATGCTCTCCAAGACTTAAAAAATAATGATGGGTGACTGAATGAACAAATGAACAATAACAAATACCACTGGGAGGGCAAGCACCTGACACAAGGGTGGACTTGTGCTGCTAGACTTGGTGTGGTGGTAGCAGTGACCAAACTGGAGCGAGTGGGAGAGTTAATAATAAGCAAGCAAATGAAAGTAGTGAATAATTGTGTAAGAAGATAATTCCTTTTAGAAGTATGGTTATAGAGAAGGAGAAAAATGAATGTGGTAGTAACTGGATAGGATGGGAACATTGGATAGAGGACTTTTTATCTTTTGTTTTTTAATTTTAATTTTTAAAAAATGGACTAAAGATTAAACATGTTATAATGGCATCACACAGATGCAGTTGAAAAGGAGAAGTTGAATACAGAGAAGACAGTAGTAAACAGAAAGGACTGTTGAAGACAGAAGAGAAGGGATCATTAACAGAGTCAGGTTTTGGAGATGGCTCATTGAGGGAGGGGCCTTTGGAGAAGGAGAATAACTGTCCCTTCTATTTTGGAGGAAGAGGAGAACACAAGGATGTGGGAGGGCCTAGGAGGCAAGTTAATGTATGTAGTAGTAGAAGTTAGGTAAGGTCTCTGTAAGGTTGTGTTCTAAGAGAGTTTGGGGTTAGTGGTATGTTTTAAGGGAAACATTTGAAAAGAAGATTGAAAATAGTAGCTTCAGAGTGGGCTAGAGGGAGGTGAACAGAGAAACATGTTAAGTTGGCTTTGGACAGTGGGTTATATATATATGGGGATTTTCTACTAAATAAAAGTAGAAAAAATATTTTGGATTTAGAAAATACTTTTTAATCAAGACAAAGGCATCTCATAATTCAGAAATCTACAAAAATGAGGCAACTGGATTTGGAACCCTAATAAAAATAGTATTTTCTAAGGCACATTGGTTATTTAAAAGAGGTCCCTCATGTCATATTTCAGTGATAAAATTGGATTCACTTCTGAAAGTTTATTCTTTCTTCCAAAAATAACATTTCCAGTTGCTTTGTTTGAAGGTACATATTATTTTTGAGATACAAATTTCTCTCTATACATACACACACTCATAAAGGCAACTGATGCATTGTTGATATTTGATTTTAGTTTATGTCACATTTTGACAAGACAAAATAATGTGATTTGGTATGTTTTTCTAATTTTTTTGAGTAAGTAATTTAAATAAACTGCTCCATCTCTAGCACTCTGACTGCCATAAGTTTCTTTGGAATTTGATCTGTCATTCTACCAATTAGCAAAGCCCTGCAGCCTGGTATAGAATGGCTTTGTAATATATCTTGGGCTTTAACAAGGAATTATGATGTACAAAGTAGCATCTTTTTAATTAAAGAAGAAATTCTATTTTGAGACTCTTTAAAGTGCTATTAAAGTTTATGGTTGAAAGCTTCCTGTTAAGATGAATCAGCCCTCTGTATTTAGTGAAAGGGATATGGAACACTTGGGCTGGAGGAGTGAGAAAAATAGCCAAGAAAGGATGCTGAATACTACTGAGATTGGGGAATAAAATTTGGTTATAAGGTTATGGTTTCTAAGAGACAAGATTACATATCAGTGAATATGTAAGCATAGTTTTATCAGAAGTAATTTTTTGATCATAGTAATCTAGAAAGGACAAAGAGTTCCATTTGAAACTGAGGATGAGGAAATTAAATAATGAAAATTAGATGTTATGAATGCTGTCTGATGTGGTGACCTTGGGAGTATGCACAGGAGTAATTCCATTTTATAAGAAACCTTAAAGAAATAAAAGCAAATTGCTATTTGGTTCTCTTGAGAGACAGACATTCATTCACACAAATCAAAAATCCCCAAACAAAAGTTGAGCCATATTGTAGCTGAGATGGAGCAAATATAATTCTCCTCTTTTCTCCCTATTAATTTTGCATACTCCAAATAAAGCTTTAGACTAGTGCTCAGGGAGTGGGTATTTTTAGGCCTAAAGAACCCCTAATGCAGACAAGATGATGCAGCTGGCAGTGCTCACGGTTGATGACGACTCAAATTTTAAAAGGCCATTGGCTTACTAGTGAGAGTGAGCCCAAAACAGATGACTTGTGCTGTATAGGAAAATACTTCATATAAAGCACTAGAAAAGGGAGAGAGGATTAAAGATGGTGGTGTGAGAGATGAGAGAGAGAACTCCTCTGAAAACCACATATAATATGAAAATATACTTAGTACAACTAATCCTAAAAGAGGAACAGAAAAGAAGGCTGCACCAAACTGCATAAATTTGGAGAAAAGAACAGACTTCACAAAACAGGGTAATGTACCAAAACCTTGATCCGTTGGGACTCAAGCCCTTCTCTCACCCCCAGCTAACCAGCGGGAGGAAGAGAAATGGAGCAGTGATGGGGTGGAAGCCTAGGACTGTTGAACTCCCAGCCCTGGAGATCTGCTTTGGGAGCACAAACCTACATTACATGATGCTCTGGAGATTAGTGGGGTTGGAAAGCTAAGACAGGCAGAATACTTGGAAAGACTGAGATTCCAGCCATTAGTGGAAACAGGGAGCCACATCCAACTGCTCTGGGACAAAAGAAAGGCAGGCAGTCTGGGAGACTTCCTAACAGCGAGAGGGCTGTGAAAGGGACATGGATTGCACAAAGTTTGTGGTTCAGGAGAAAGGTTAGGTGACCAAAATAGGGCACAGCCTGCCCAGCAGCTTGGGAACTTTCAGGAGCTTCAGGCACTCCATCCCCCTGGCTGGCTACTCATCTCTGAGGCCCCCCACCGAAATATGCAATTGCAACTTCCTCCTGGCCTGTCAGCACTGGCTCGGAAACCGGCAGTCCCTGCCCTGGTGTCAGGCCAGCAAGAGGGAGGCCCTGCCTATGGCACCTACAAACACAAAGCACAAAGGCTTGGCCCACTGGTTTTCACAGTGGAGACAGGCACAGCAGCAGGGAAGGAGGAAACAGCTCTTTCCTCCCCCCAGACAACAGCACGGCTCCCCTGCAATCCCCAACATCACTCAAGGGGCTGAGAAACTCCAGAGAGTAGAGCTTCTGGGCACTAGAGGGCACCACATACGAATATGAAACATCAAAGGATCCTGGTTCAAACAAAAATCCCACAAACACCAGAAAAAAAGGCCAAGTGAAACTGAACTCATCAATCTTCCTGAAAGAGAGTTCAAAATAAAAATCATAAACATTGTCATGGAGGTACAGAAAAATATTCAAGAACTCAGGGACAAGTTTAGGATGGAGATTCAATCATTGAGAAATACTATATCTGAAATGAAACATACAATGGATGGATTTAAAAACAGATTAGATGTAGTAGAAGAAATGGTAAATGGAATAGAAATTAGAGAAGAGGAATGAATACAAAGAAGCTGAGGCACAGAGAGAAAAAAGAATCTCTAAGAATGAAAGAATATTGAGAGAACTGTGTGACCAATCCAAATGCAACAATATTCATATTATAGGGGTACCAGAGAAGAAGAGAGAGAAAAAGGGATAGAAAGTGTCATGGAGGAGGTAATTACTGAAAACTTCCCCAATCTGGGGAAGGAGATAGTCTCTCAAGCCATGGAGGTGCACAGATCTCCCAACACAAGGGATCCAAGGAAGACAACATCAAGACATATAATAATTAAAATGGCAAAGATCAAGGATCAAGACAGACATTTAAAAACAGCTGGAGAGAGAAAAAAGACCACATACAAAGGAAAACCCATCAGACTATCATCAGACTTCTCAACAGAAACCTTACAGGCCAGAAAGGAATGGCATGATATATTTAATGTAATGAAGCAGAACGCCCTTGAACCAAGAATACTCTATCTGGCAAGATTATCATTTAAATTAAAAGGAGGGATTAAACAATTTTCAGATAAACAAAAGCTGAGAGAATTTACCTCCCACAACCACCTCCACAGTTCATTTTGGAGGGACTGCTATTGATGGAAGTGTTCCTAAGTCTAAATAGATGTCACCCAAGGGATAGACAAAGAGTGCAGAATATGATTCATAACAAACAAAGAAAGGAGGAGGAAGAAAAGGAGGAAAAAAAAAAAGAACCTTTAGTTTGTGTTTGTAATAGCATATGAAGTGAGTTAAATTAGACTGTTAAAGGGAATTACCCTTGAACCTTTGGTAACCATGAATTTAAAGCCTGCAATGGCAGTAAGTACATATGTATTGATAGTCACCCTAAATGTACATGGTCTGAATGCACCAATCAAAAGACATAGAGTTACTGAATGGATAAAAAAAACAAGACTCATCTATATGCTGCTGACAAGACACTCACTTCAAACCCAAAGACATACATTGACTAAAAGTGAAGGGATGGAAAAAGATATTTCATGCAAATAATAGGGAGAAAAAAGCAGGAATTACAGTAATTATATCAGACAAAATTGACTTCAAAACAGAGAAAGTACAAGAGACAAAGAAAGACAATCCATAATGATCAAGGGGTCAGTCCAACAAGAGGATATAACCATTATAAATATCAAATCACCCAATGCAGGAGCACCTACACATATGAAACAAATACCAACAGAATTGAAGGGAGAAATAGAATGCAATGCATTCATTTTAGAAGACTTCAACACACCACTCACTCCAAAGGACAGATCAACCAGACAGAAAATAAGTAAGGACACAGAGGTACTGAACAACACATTAGAACAGATAGACCTAACAGACATCTATGAACCCTACACCCAAAAGCAGCAGAATACACATTCTTCTCAAACACAAATGGCACATTTTCAAGAATAGATCATATACTAGGCCACAAAAAGAGCCTCAGTGAATTCAAAGAGATTGAAATTGTACCAGTCAGCTTCTCAGATCACAAAGGTATGAAACTAGAAATAAATTACTCAAAGAAAATGAAAAATCCCACAAACACACGGAGGCTTAATAACCTGCTCCTAAATAATCAATGGATCAATGACCAAATAAAAACAGAGATCAAGCAATATATGGAGACAAATGACAACAATAATTCAACACCACAAAATCTGTGGTATGCAGTGAAGGCCATGCTAAGAGGAAAGTATATTGCAATACAGGCCTTCCTCAGGAAAGAATAACAATCCCATATGAACAGTCTAAACTCACAATTAACGAAACTAGAAAAGGAAGAACAAGTGAGGCCTAAAGTCAGTAGAAGGAGGGACATAATAAAGATTAGAGGAGAGATAAATAAAATTGAGAAGAATAAAACAATAGAAAGAATCAATGAAAGCAAGAGCTGGTTCTTTGAGAAAATAAACAAAATAGATAAACTCCTAGCCAGACTTATCAAGAAAAAAAGAGTCTACACACATAAACAGAATCAGAAATGAGAAAGGAAAAATCACTATGGATACCATAGAAATACAAGGATTGTAAGAGAATACAAAGAAAAATCATATGGTAATGAACTGGATAACCTAGAAGAAGTGGACAACTTTCTAGAAAAATACAACCTTCAAGGCTGACCCAGAAAGAAACATAAAATATGAACAGAGAAATTACCAGCAAAGAAATTGAATTGGTAGTCAAAAAACTACCTAAGAACAAAACCCTTGGATCAGATGGTTTCACTGCTGAATTTTATCAAACATTTAGTGAAGACGTAATACCAATCCTCCTTAATGTTTTCCAAAACGTTGAAGAGGAGGGAATACTCCCAAATTCATTCTAAAAGGCCAGCATCACTCTAATACCAAAACCAGGCAAAGATACCACAAGAAAAGAAAATTACAGACCAATATCCCTGATGAACACAGATGCAAAAACACTCAATAAAATATTAGCAAAATGAATTCAAAGATTCGAGCTCATGTGTAGGATGAATTAATATTGTCAAAATGGGCATCCTGCCTAAAGCAATGTAAAGATTCAGTGCAATCACTATCAAAATCAAACAGCATTCTTCAACGAACTAGAGCAAGTGATTCTAAAATTCATATGGAACCACAAAAGACCCTGAATAGCCAAAGTTATCCTGAGAAGGAAGAATAGCATGCGGGATTATGCTTCCTGACTTAAAGATCTACTACAATACACAAAAGTAAACTCAAAATGGATCAAAGACTTGAATGTAAGTCATGAAACCATAAAACTCTTAAAAGAAAACATAAGCAAAATCTCTTGAATATAAACATGAGCAACTTTTTCCTGAATGCACCCTCTTGGGCAAGGGAAACAAAAACAAAAATGAACACATGGGACTACATCAAGCTAAAATCTTCTGTACAGCAAAGGACACCATCAGTAGAACAAAAAGGCATCCTACAGTATGGGAGAATATATTTTTAAATGACATATCAAACAAGGCGTTAACATCCAAAATACATAAAGAACTCACATGCCTCAACCCCCAAAAGGCAAATAACCATATTAAACAATGGGCGCAGGATGTGAACAGGCACTTCTCCAAAGAAGAAATTCAGATGGCCAACAGGTACATGAAAAGATGCTCCACATCGCTAATCATCAGGGAAATGCAAATTAAAACCACAATGAGATATCTCACACCAGTTAAGACGGCCAACATTGAAAAGACTAGGAACAGTAAATGCTGGCATGGATGCAGAGAAAGAGGAACCTCCTACACTTCTGGTGGGAATGTAAATTAGTTCAAACATTGTGGAAAGCAATATGGAGTTTCCTCAAAAATCTTAAAATAGAAATACCATTTGACCCAGGAATTCGACTCCTAGGAATTTACTCAAATAATGCAAGTTGTCCCTTTCAAAAAGACATATGCACCCCTATGCTTATTGCAGCATTATTTACAATAGCCAAGATACGGAAGCAACCTAAGTGTCCATCAGTAGATGAATGAATAAAGAAGATGTGGTACATATACAGAATGGAATACTACTCAGCCATAAGAAAGAAACAAATCCTGCCATTTGCAACAACATGGATGGAGCTAGAGGGTATTATGCCCAGTGAAATAAGTTAGGCAGAGAAGGAGAAGTCCCAAATGATTTCTCTCATTTGTGGAGTACAACAACAAAGCAAAACTGAAGGAACAAAATTGCAACAGACTCACAGACTCCAAGAAGGGACTACCAGTTACCAAAGGGAAGGGATGGGGGAGGGCGGGTAGGGAGGGATGGAGAAGGGGATTGTGGGGATCATGGGGATCATGAATAGTGCACATGGTGTGTGTGGGGTCACGGGAAAGACAATGTAGCTCAGAGAAGACAAGCAGGGACTCTGTGTCATCTTACTACACTGATGGAGAGTGACTGCAATGGCGTATAGGTGAGGACTCAGTAATAAGAGTGAATGTTGTAACCACATTGTTTTTCCTGTGAAACCTTCATAAGAGCATATATCAATAATACCTTAATAAAAAAACACTACAAAAGAGGGCTCTCTACTAAATGTAAATATTTACAAGTTTATATTTAGTGTATGTGTATATTTACATATACACATACACTAAATATATATAGTATATTTAATATACATACCATATTTTATATATATTCATCTATTCAGCATTGCAACTACATTAATATATAGTGGTGCCAATTGATCCTATTTTCTAATGATTTATTGATGGCAAGTTAAGCTAGAGAAGTCCATTTGTTAAATGCTTCAGCACACTGTTAATATATTCTAATCAATCTTAGGATTTAATACTTAGTAACTAATGTCATTTAGCTTCTGAACAGCAACTGGTAATCATTAAAATTTGTCAGTTTTTTTTCAAATACTTGACTGATGTAACTCCTTGATCTTTCATGACAATCTAAGAATATTTTGTAGAATGCATATATTCTAAAAATTATATAAACTGTTTGTTACTGTGATTATAGGTTACTTTTCTCTTTCTTTAGATGTAGTATTTTCCTTAGTCTCTAACTGTATAAATTCTCTCAAAGTGGGAGATATATCCAATCCACCAGGAAAGTCTTGTCTTATGTTTTAAGAAGAGGAATAGATAACTCAGTAACATAAAATAGAATGTTTCTGATATGATGTACTCAGATGCCAATGTTGATATTAGCTTGTCATAATAGGCAAATTCATCATTAAACTGTAAATTTTGTAAAACATTGTAGTGTTCAAAATATAGTGTTTTTTTACTTTCATGGATTAACATGATTTTGGTAACAAAATATTTGTTATTGTAATATTAAAATGCACACTGCTTTATTACTAGTGTTATGATTTATTTTTTCATATACAATTTATCTTTCACATTCTAATCATGCTTTATATTATACATTCTCCAAATGATACCACAATCACTATAGGGTATAGGAAATTCCTTCTTTTATTAATAAAGGCTAATTCACTGTCACTGTGGTGGAGACCTTTGGAAATTCAAAATGGAGAATGGCTATATGAGGAAATGCTGCATTACTGGTCTTATCCAAAGTGATAAGTCTGTGGTTATCACAATATGAATTTCTTTATTGTTTCTGAATATTCAGTGCTGCCATAGAAAACAAGAAAGTAAACTGGATAAATGAAACTTATAATATGTTTTAGGTATAAAGGCAGAATATGGTATGTTAAAAATGGGTAGAAAAAGATTGAAGGAAGCAGAGATACTTAGTATATATATATGTCGTTTGAAGTATTCAGGTATCCATAATGGCTTAATTTGACAGTTCATTGATGATACTTAGTCTAACCCCGTATGTCCCCTACCCCAAAACACAAGTAAATCCATGGCTATTCAGCAAGCTGCAGCTATTAGTCAGGCAACCTTGTCCCTGTTTTTCTCTGACAGAGCAAGTAAACATCACTAGCCTAGGGAACCTTCTGTCTGTGAGCCTCTGTGTTCAACCACAACTGTGGTCCTTGTAACTAAAGGCATAGCATTATATATGACATATAGTTGACATAAATACATACAATACAGGTAACATATAATATGTATAATAAAAACATCATGCCATTAATGAGAATGGTTCATGTGTTCCAGATCTGGGATATAAATGAACTTTGGTTTCCCAGGATTCAGGTACTGTGGTCCTTCCATCCACTTGTACCTTATTCTAAGTATGTTAACTTACCTAAGCTTTACTTTTGCTTCTTAAATTGATTTAATAGTCTGTGTGATTTGTCTACTTCAGTTCAGTCTGTGAGCCTTTCTGTTCCATGACAGTTACGTTCCATAGTGATTTTTGTGGTAGTAACACTTGGAAGCTGCCATTGAATCAAGTTAATTCCCATACAACAGCTACCTAGATGAATGAAGCAGAGTCCATATCTCTAAGGACCTTATAGTATTCCTTGCATACAGTTTTTAACTCAGCCACCATTAAAACTTTCCTAGTCATCAAAAATTATATTTTCCTATCTTTTATATGTCTTATGGCCTCTTCTAGGACTCAACACAAATATAATCTTATCAAAACATCATTTGGGTATTCTAAAATTTAGCAAGGTAAATTTTTCTAAACAAAGACTGCTAAGTATATCCAAGATGACCTTTCTGCTTGGTTAGAAGGTAATATTTAAAATTTATCCATCCTTGACTAGGAGGGAGGTCTATGAACACCAGAAATTATGAAAAACTGTTACTCTTCTCTCTGGGAGATGGCTGGTCTGATTGGTCAACCACTTTTATGTCACATAAAAAGGGTAGCAAGGGTTGACCTGTCTCTAATTTTTAGGTGTATTTTACTTCTAGATTTTCTTGATGATGTAATGGCATTAAGATTTTTCTTTTAGGTCTCTGATACGACCCCATTACTTATAATCTGAGAATTGGGCAAATTGTATATATTAATGATTCCTTATTTAAAGAGTTGCTATGAGTAGTAAAAGATGTTTTATGTGGAAGACCTTTATAATCTATAGAATAGTATACAATTGTTATTATACTGTATTCTATAACAGGCTGATGTTCTGATGTTGGGAAGGATGTTTCCTTGCTGAGACCTACGGCAAAGAGGCAGTTACTTTTCTCCCTGGGACTGTGCAAGGTTTTGCTTTATAGTTGATGAAAACATTATGCCAACCATTGGCTAAGTGCAAAAATAGGTATAGATCATTGAATTTCCCCATCACACTGCTGTCACATGTGTTTGGAATGTTATAAGGGATATTTAACAATGAAATATTCTCTATTTTCTGTCACAGCACACCAGAGCATATAACACTCCTCACACTAAAAAAAGAGAAACAAAACTAGAATGCGTATTTCATAACAGTCTTAACCTTGTTATACTTCTTTCACTTCCATGTTTGAACCCACAGAAATTTTCTTTTTTCACTATTTTCCTCTTCCTCTGCCTCGTCCCTCTATACATCTCCATTCCTTTTTACGTAAAGATTTGACATGACTTCAACTTTCAGCCACTTTATGCTCTATTGCAGTTATTTTCATAATGAAATATTACTTGCCCTCTAAGAATTATATGACAGGTTAACATAAAAGAGATATAAAAATACAGTCTACACTGATATTACCTTGACTATGCTCATGACAAATCTCTGGTTGAACATTTTTGAAAACAATTAAATTTTCACATTTTGACTTGATTTTCTTTTCCAAAAACTCAACCTAATAATGTAGTACAAAATATTTTTATATCTAATAGGTGAGTAAGTAAAATTTAAGGACATTGTGAAGAATAAATTTTTTTCTTTTTAGAAACATAATTCTTTATGAATTCAGCGTTCTTAGTAATTCTGTTTGAACACTAAAAATGATTAGATGAACAAGCAGGTGACTGCTCAAGGTTCTGCCCACTGGGAGGCTCTCTCTTCACCACTGTCTTCCAGGGATGTCCCAGGGAAGGGACAGTTGTCCATTTCCAGGTGGTACTTAAAGCCATCAGTAAACTAGGTCCAAGTTTTCTCTTTCAACTGATTGTAGGGCACTCCCCACGAAGCCATATACACAAGAGTGGGCACCGTGGGCCCTTGGGCCGCTTCATCATGTAACTTATTATGCCTTCAGGGCCTACCTGAGCCTGACCTCATATTTATAACTTCTGTTTGTTGATAGATTACTGCTGTGCCTCCCATGTTTGAAGCTTAGTGAATGAGATAAAACACAGTTCATGATGGGCAGTTCAAAATACATGGTAACTTGATGACCTATAGTTAAGCATTCAATATCAACTAAGGCTTAATAACAAGCCAAAAGCTGTCTTTCTAAAAGGGGGCCAGTTATCTGCAGAAGATGGTAGGCCTTTGTTCCAAAATTCTGAGTCTTCTATGTGTTTGCCTTCTAAGATCCTGCCAAAAGCTCTAACACGCATCCCTATATTTTCCAGTGACACTTCAAACACCATTGGATCTGGCCAAGAACCACCCCTGTGTTCTTCAAGTCTTGATGGTGGCAAGAATCTCTGCAGTTTCTCCAGGTATGCCGTATTGTTCTTTGTTTAATTTAAATATCTTAATTTTTTGTTTTATTTTTGATTCACTATTTTCCTAAGTAGGTAGTAGTAAGACTAGTCACTATGATACTCTAGCATTGGATACATGACTTCCATGTGTCAAAACCCATAGAACTTTACAGTATAAAAGGTGGAGTTTAATGGATGCAGATTTGGAAAAAATTTAGGAGATTGGGGGCTCCCAGGATGAAATGCAGATTGTGACAAAGCAATCAAACTGTATTATAAAAATAAAAAATGATATTTAAGGGTATGAGGGAAAAAGCACTGGCCTAAATAACTTTGGAAATGAGTGGAGTGTACAAGACTAAAGGCAAAAGAAACTATACACAAGCAATGTAGTCTAGTTAACCAAGTTATTTCCTAAGAGGGTACAGGTTAATAATTCTATACATGTACACTGAAGTTGGACAATTAAGTAAATGGGTGTTGTGAGCCAGGACTTTTGCTATGGGAATAAGAAGTCACAGATAATCAAGAGTAGGAGGTGAGAGTGATCCATGTGGTCATAGATTAGAACTATAAACATAAGAATGAACTCAAGCTTGCTTTAATATAGATACAGATGGTTACGTTTAGAAATATTTCTAGATATGTTTTATATACACAGGTGAGTAGAAACACGTATTTTTCCTTTCTTCATTGGCAAAGAGAGTCTAAAAACAAAGCCTTGTAGCAATGAGCACATATAGAGGCTACTTCTTAGTTTCTGATACTGTTCCCCAGTAAAAGAAACTGGGATCCTCAGAGAAACAGCTGAATCTGAGACCATGGTAAGAAATATACAAGATGAGGCTGGAGCATCCTGTGGAGCCAGAGAGCAAGGAAGTGCTCAGAAGGAGCACCACCGTGTGATATCACCATACAATCAAGGAGCTATGTCAGAAGGCCACAAGAGCTGACCAAATGAGCTCCCAATGCCCACATTTGGAACAATTTTAACCAAATAAAGTTGTATTGGATATAACCCAAAGTATTGAATGAAATATGGTTCCATATTTATATAAACAAATGATTACACATACAAACATATACATATTACATATACAGATATATGAGTACATATACAAACATAATTCCTGACATATATCATATGTGCTTAAATCGACATGAGTGTTTTTTATATCCCAAGCTTTATGTATATAAGTGCATCCTGTATTATATCCTCTGATATAGAGCATAGAATTATGATAGCACAGAATTAATCTTAATGGAATAAAGTTATAGGTGATACTATATTTAAAAGTACATGACTCTTAGGAGGGACCCTAAAATTGTTAGGTTCTTTTGTGTGACTGGATCATCAACCTTTTTAATGGGAGGAAATGTGGTGTTGGGTATTTTGGGTACAGATTATTCTGAGTTTAAATCCTGGCTCCAGTGTCACTAGACATGGGAACATTGATAAAAATCCTGTAATTTTTATGTCACAAATCCACCTACTGTAAAATGGTGCCAATGGTGCCAACTTTGTGTTTGAGTGCTGATGTGAGAGCCTGGGATGGTAGATACTTAAAAAATGGGATATTTTAATATAAAAATGTGCACATACCCATCCAGCTGATCTCAACTGGCCTCTCCAGTTTTCCATGGACCTGGTAGTCTTTTAATACCACTTGATTTTTTTTTTTTCTTGTTACAATGATGAAAAACAGAGGCAGTATCTCTTCTTTCATGAGTTATATGTCCTTAAGTGGTAGAGTGGACAATAAAAATGAACAAAGTAATAAACAATAAAGACGATTGAAAAGTCCTATAGAGGGTGCTGTACAAGGGGTAGCTAGGTAGCTATTTGGGTTGGGTGTTTAGGGCAGGCCTCTGATATTTAAATAACAAGTAGGATCCAGGCCAAAGGCAGAAGGCTGAGCCTTGCAGCAGAGTTAAAACTGGTCCAGAGTCTCCATGTAGGAAGTAAGCTTGTTGGGACCAAGGAAAGGCAGTGGATCTGTGTGTGTGGGCGGGTGAAGGGCAGAGCTGTTTGTAGGAGAAGTAGCCTGGCTTTTTCAGGCCCACCTCAGAAACTGGATTTTTGTTTGTTTGCTTTGTTTTTAATGGAATGGAATGCTTTTGAACTTTATGTAAGGAAGCGTCATGATTAGATTTATGTCTTACAAGATCACTCTGCTGTGTAGTTAAGAATGGAAAGAATGGAAGAAAACTTTAAACTAAGTTATCACATTGTATAAATCCATTGAGGATTTTTAAAAATCCTTTATTGGTTATTCCAAAGGAAGAGAATCACTGATTCAGAAGTGTATGGATTTACCATTATTTCTATACAGCCTCCTATGAGCATGAAATGAATACCATATCTATTTATCTATATATATTGATATGAATATTCTTTTAGAAACTGAATATAAACAACTTAATTCAATCTGTAAAAAAAATTCTGAAATTTATTTTCTCTTAATATAAATGTTCAATTATAAATCTAAGGTAGGATTTAGATAATCTTTCTTGTACTCCAATAGAAAGTTAAAATGCCCATTTATCATGATGATGATACTTAAAAATGCTGTGTTTCCTTTACTCCAAGTCCTCAAATATCCCTTTTCTGGCTTAAATAATTTATAACTGTGTGAATACTACCTGAACCTCATTTTTTCTACTAAAGTAACCAAAAAGTTTAATTAGTAGGCCTTGTGTAGAGTTCCAAATTATAGATTAAGTGGAAATTCGGCACATCCTAGGTAAACTTGGATAGGACTTTGCAACTATATTGTACATATGATTTACTTGGGGATTTTGTGAAATGCAGGTTCTGTTCAGTAGTTTGGTGTTGGGACCTGTGTTTCTGCGCTTCTAGTGAGTTCCCAGATAATGCCAAAGCTTCTGGTCCACTGGACAACTTTGAGTAGCAAGACAAAGCTATCTCACCAAAGAAATTCCTCTGGGAATTTGCTTATTTACTTTTTAATACCAAGGCCTGATTCCACCCAAGACCAACAAATCAGAATCTGTGGATTCAAGTCTGGGCATAAATATTTCTTAAAAGGTTGCAGTTAAATATAATGTTTAGACATATTTGAAAACCATAGCATATAAAATGTGAATAAAATATCTTTATGACATTGCTTCGAGCTACAATAATGTGGGCAGTAGGTCTTTCTGGATATAGTTCTGTCAATGTGCTGGGAAGAACTGTAAAACACTTTGCTATTTTTGATCCTGGTTTAATTTGAAGCAGAGACTGACAGAATGGCAATTGTACTAAATTATACTGACTTGCATGGCAGCTTTGTGATGATGGGGCTATTGATGAGGCAGACCATTAAATTCATTTTCACTCAAGACTGAAGCAAGGATTTGAACAGTTCCCAGAGGTGAAAAATGAATGTGTAAGCCCATTTGTATTCCTATATTGAATGAATTAATTCATTTTCTCTGTAAATGGTTTTGAGATAACATGCACTGTAATGACTATAAATAGAAATTATTTTTTTAACAGTGAAAATATTCATTTTGAGATCCCTCCACAGGCAACTGAAGAGTTATTTCAGAAACATACTAATTCCAATATGACTACTACTAATAACTACTTAGTATCTACCATGTGCCAGGTGTTGTATATAAGTATAATAGTACTGTCTCTGTTTTATATGAGGAAGAGATTAATATTCAGAGAAATTAAATAACCTTTCCAAGTTTGCACAGCTGGTATGGGCAGAGACAATATTTAACCCATTTATATGACTCCAAAGTCCATATATTTTCTGTCTAGCTCATCACTGATAGAGCCATTTGACCTGCTAATTAGTCAGTATGCCTATTCATACTCAGAATGCTCATAGGGAACAAATTGGAGCACATAAGATATTTTAAATATCACGATGAAGTATATTTTTCAAAATAATATGCATGCATGTGTGTACTACTAATATTTTTTCAATGATGCTTTCATTACAGAAATTATAAGCCTAGGTATATAGGTATGGTTGCACCTGTTAGTCCAGGAGTACATGGAAATTTGCCCTTTAGTCAATGGATTTAAAATATATACACCTAGTTTCTCCTTCTATCAGTAATGCTAATTCCTTGTTTCACATTTGGCCCTGAAATTTTGCTTTAACAAGCAGGTTTGTTCTATATAGACCAAGAAATCTCATCTATGAACAGCCACCCACATATGCTAACAGATTATATATAATATACATATGTATATACATATATATAAATTATAACTAAATTATATATGTCCATAATAAAATATTTCAAAGAAAATTATTGTTTCTTTTTAAACATTGTATATATACAAATATTGTTTATATATTTATATATGCAGACATATAATTTACTTTTAAGTATTTTGAATAAGTTTTAAAAAACATTATATATACATAACAAACAATAAAAACTATACTATATAAAACATATAAAAACGATTTTTCTTTTAAATATTCTATTATGAAAAAATCAATACATATATAAAAGCAGCATTAATAATATGATAAATCTCCATGTACCCCTCACCTAACTTCAAGTGCTCTACCATGAACCAATTTTGTCTCATCTATAACCCTCAACTTGTAGTTTCTTGTTTTATCTGTACACTCCTCAGAATATTTTAAGGAAAACCTCATTATTTGTACTTATGTCTGAAACAAAGTTTTTAGTATGATCACATCATTATTTCACCTAAATAATTTAATAATTTTTAAGTATCGAATGTCTATTTAATGTTCAGGTATCTCTAATTGTATTACAATCTTCCTTCATTTCCCTCTTTCTTATAATTTGATTATATGGTTTAAGATTAAAAAAAAAATCAAGACCTGATAACCTTGCTGTATTTTCCAAGACCCTTTCAATCCATAATTGCCCTTCAGTTAACTTTTGTTCCTACATCCTTTGTTTGTTGCTACTGTAAAATATACTGGGATATTTTTCCTATAGAGCTTTCTATACCTTGAATTTAATAGCTTTTGTCACATGCTATTCTTATACATTTCTTTTTTACTCCAAATTCCCTGTAAATGGGGAGTTAGAGCTAAGGGTTGATCCAATGTAGGAAGAAAGCATTTTCAGTGAGATTAGTTCATGAGGAGGCATATAAGTCTATATCATTTTTTCACGATGTTAAAATCCCTTGGTGAGAATTGCTAGATCCAATAATCAATTAGGGTTTCCTAAATTTTATTTACTAGTTTCTGAAATAAAACACCATTCAAATTACCTATGGGGATTGTTTTTTTCTTTTCCTTTATGGTTGTAGAATTAGACATATTTGATTTGTTTCAGTTTCATGTAGCCTGTGGGTCTTTTTGTTTGGTTCCTGATCTTGAATGTTTTTATGACCATAATCCCTTCTTTGCTTGCTTTCATCAAAATGTGTGAACCACACTGATATATTGTTTTTAGGATTTCCCTGGGAACACAGATATCAGTGGATGTCAAATTCAATAATATGAAGTTTATCCCAATGTCACAGATCTCCGATCTCTTATTTCTTCTAAGCTGAATATCCCAGCTGTAATGAACAGCTTAAATACTCATTTGCTTTATCCTATATACTCACAAAATTCTTAGAAAAAAACTAAGTTAAAAAGTACCAATAATATTACTACTGAAAGTAGTTTACAAAGTAAGATTAAATATTTTTTGGTCCCTAGGGTACATCTCTTTAGAGTTATACAACCAGTAAAGTAATTTGAAGTAAATGGTCTTTATGTTGCTATACCATCAGGTAGATATATGATTAGTTTAGTAGTTTTATATCCTTTACAATTTTAGGGTCTTGAATTTTAAATTATGTAAAAGGCATATTACCAAAGTCAAATTTGTAAATCAAATTATATTCTAATAAGTCTAGCTTCTTATTCCTTTAACTTCCATTTAGTTACATCTGAGCAAGTTGTATGCACATAAAAAAATAATGATTATTCTGCCTCCATATTATGTGTTATTATTCTAAAGTGTTATATAATAGTCTTAGGCCCACCTCTTTTCTTAGCAAGAAAAGGTTCACAATATTGAAATTAGCATAACTATGTCTTCCCCTCATCATTTTCCTCATCTCATTTTAAATAATATGTTCTTAATTATAGTTAAATCATGAATTTAACTAGTTTTTCTATACTTTCACCTTTTTGTCCCATTTTTCAAATTAAGAAATCAGAGCATTAGAGCCATTATATTCTATACTGGCTTCTTTTTATTCATCATTTATCTTTGTTCTTCAGTAAATAATATATATACATGCATAATGATTCACCTTTAGTCCGTAAGTCAAAGTCTCCCTAGTCTTGGCTATGTAAAGCTCATTCTTTCATAGAATCCTCAGCAATTCATTCCTTGTGTTCTTCTATATTGATAGCAGTGTGTCTTCAGTTTTATCATTTTAGGTCTCCTTAACTGGCTATAAATACTTTGCTAACAATTTCTTGAGTAGCTTTAATATGTTATTCCAATGTTTGGAATAAAGTGGTACTGTTAAAAAAAACGCTCTAATAATAATCTCTTTTTCTTTCATTTCTTATGACTTGGTCTTTTGGGCTGGAATTTTAAACATTGTTTCCTTTTCTTTTTACATTAAAATTCAACAATTTTACTAAAATTTTGTTTTGGCCATCCCACTTTGATTTTTTTCAGGTATGCAGTTTGTGCCTTCAATATGTTGTTTAAGGTTTCTTTTTATTTTCTTTCTTTATACATTTTGTACTTGTTCTGATCCATTAATTCATTGTTTTTCTTGAGGAACTCTTATTATGTATTTATTGGATCTTCTTTGTCTGTGTTCTCTGAAACTTTCTCCAAAGTCTTTTTTTATCTCTTTCTTTATTACTTTTAAAGTTTGAAATTTTCATCTTTTCTGTCTACTTTTCCTAAGGAATTACCCATTGAATATATTTGCTGTTCTACCTTAGTTTGTTTACACCTCATTTATGAAATGACTTTAACTTTAAAATGTTTTTCTCAGTTACATATTTGCCTCAAAATTTTTTATGATGATGTCTGTGATTCTTTCATAGGTTTTTCCATTTTCTCAGTTTCTTTTGGTCTGTTTTGAAATACATATTATTAAAATTTTCATTAGTTTTCAGACATTTTTTTCTGGTTTGCTTTCCCTTTGTGTAGAGATGTAATTTCTTTTTTATTTTTCTTATAATCTATGTTGGATTTGACTGTATCCTTTTCTAATGCTTATATTTAAATAAAAGGGTTTTCTTACAGCTTTGGAAGTAGTGGTAGGTCAGCTTTATTTTTTTAGTTTTGTTGCTCTAGAAATCCCTTTTCATTTGTTTGTATGAAGCGATCTAAATACATCTACTTATCTATTATGTTTCATGGGGATACCTTTTCACCTTGTTTTTTTAAAACATTTTCTTTGTTTTGTTTTTCTTATTTTGTATGTTTTAAGGGGAGATTGGAAGAAATTAAAAGACTAAACTGCTTTCTCTCAGTGTCCTGTGGCACATGGATTATCAGTGTGCTTCAGTCATTTTCTAAAGCCTTACTTTTCATTGTGTGTTCCAGAAAACACTAGTGATGTTGAAAGTTTAAATGGTTTATATAAAAATGGTGAGGTTTTATTCAAGTAAAAATTTAAAGTTATGGAATAAACAAAATTGAATCAACTCCTTTGCTATATAACATTAGAATTTTCAATATACAAATGTACCATGTGGCTCTTCAGTGGAGAAATGTTTTACTCTATTGTCCAAAATTATTTAAACTTGGGACTTGTTTTTTCTCCTGTAGCATCTGTTAGTCCTTCATGCATATATGGGGCTTAAAGCAATTTTTCCAGCTCTTCCATGTACTTACCCCTTGTTAGCTCACAACCAGAAGGTAGCCTTATCACACTGCTGGTATCCTCTTAGTGAAATGTGTTATGGTGACCGTAGTTTCAGTATTCATCACCTGAACACATGGTTTCAGTGTTCGTCATAAAGTCTGGTCCCACAAACTTTATCATCAAGCACTTTTTTCTTGCAACTTTCTGCTTTCTAGGATTACTATAGATCATAGCTTGAAAAGATGAAATATTTAAATAATTTTCATAAATAATTTTTTAACATTGCTGGTGATGTTCTTGTCTTTGAGAGTGAGTGAAACTTTAACAGGCAACATCTTCCTATTGACTCAAAAGCTTTTGTGAGAGAAACTGGGACATTGTATTTGGTTTAAAACAGAACAAAATGGGATAATGATAAAAGTGGAAGTTTGCTTTTAGTTTTAGACGAGAAGTGATTTGATATGGTTCATTACCAAGACATAGCAAACAATGCTAATATGTGGAATTTATGCATAAATTTATAATTATTTCAACATAACATTTTTTGTGTGGGCCAATTAAGATTTTTTAAAAGTAGATACAAAATAAAGTGGATTAAAATAATAGGGTTTTGTGAAGGAGATTTTGTTAGCAATATAGTCATTTCTTCCTCCCTCTACTCTCTCCTTCCTCTTTCTCTCTTCCTTCTTTTTGTTCCTTTCTTCTATTAAATAACTCCAATAAGTATATATAGTATGTAGTAAGAGAAGGTATTGGAATAAGACTGCCTGAATCTAAGAGAAAACTCTTTCATTTATTGACTGTGTGATTTAGAACACTTGCTTAATCTCTCTTGCCTTAATTTTCTTAAATGAAAATGGAACTCAAAGCATCTACCTTATCCAGTTTTTGTTTGCATTTAGTGCAGTGTTCTATACATGATCCTCAGGAAGGCTAGAGCAGAGTACATGAAAAAAAAAAGACCCTTGCATATTCATTAATTTGTTTATTCATGCAGCCATGAATTTATTAATTAGTTCATTACACAAATATTTATTGAGCACCCCTATGGACAAAGAACATTGCTTAGGTTCCGGGAAGATGGCGGTGTGAGCAGGGCGGCAGAAATCTCCTCCCAACACTATATTTATCTACAAAAACACAGAAAATACATCTATTCCTAAAAGAGAGACGAGAATACACAGGAAAGCGCACAGCGTGCAGCTACACCCGAGAGGAGTCGGCACCCCAAGAGGCGGTCTTTTTTTTTTTATATAATTTATTTTATTATCATTAATTTACAATTACATGTGCAATATTACGATTATTAAACTACCCTTCATCAGGTCCCCCCACCAACCCCATTACAGTCACTGTCCATCAGCGTAGTGAGATGTTACAGAATCACTACTTGTCTTCTCTGAGTTGTACTGCCCTCCCCGTGCCCCCAACATTACATCTGCTAATCGTAATGCCCTTTTTCCCTCTTATCCCTCCCTTCCCGCCCATTTCCCCAGTCCCTTTCCCTTTGGTAACTATTAGTCCGTTCTTGTGTTTCTGTGAGTCTGCTGCTGTTTTGTTCCTTCAGTTTTTTTCTTTGTTCTTATACTCCACATATGAGTGAAATCATTTGATACTTGTCTTTTTCGGCTTGGCTTATTTCACTGAGCATAATACCCTCTAGCTCCATCCATGTTGTTGCAAATGGTAGGATTTGTTTTCTTCTTATGACTGAATAATATTCCATTGTGTATATGTACCACATCTTCTTTATCCATTCATCTACTGATGGACACTTAGGTTGCTTCCATTTCTTGGCTATTGTAAATAGTGCTGCGATAAACATAGGGGTGCATCTGTCTTTTCAAATTGGGCTGCTGCATTCTTAGGGTAAATTCCTAGGAGTGGAATTCCTGGGTCAAATGGTATTTTATTTTGAGTTTTTTGAGGAACCTCCATACTGCTTTCCACAATGGTTGAACTAATTTGCAGTCCCACCAGCAGTGTAGGAGGGTTCCCTTTTCTCCACATCCTCGCCAACATTTGTTGTTGTTTGTGTTTTGGATGTTGGCCATCCTCACTGGTGTGAGGTGGTATCTCATTGTGGATTTAATCTGCATTTCTCTGATGATTAGCGATGTGGAGCATCTTTTCATGTGCCTGTTGGCCATCTGAATTTCTTCTTTAGAGAAGTGTCTATTCATGTCCTGCCCATTTCTTAATTCGATTATTTGCTTTTTGTTAAGGTGCATGAGTTTTTATATATTTTGGATGTCA
>JAVSCE010014754.1:0-33983 GCA_032199065.1 Smutsia gigantea
ATTTCTTAATGATTGAATCTCCATCTTAAATTCATTCCTGAGTTCTTGAATATTTTCTGTACCTCCATAAGCATGTTTATAATTTTTGTTTTGAACTCTCTTTCAGAAAGATTGGTGAGTTTAGTTTCATTTGGCCGTCTTTCTGGGTTTGTGAGATTTTTGTCTGAACCATGTTCTTTTGTCGTTTCTTGTTTCTGTGTGGTGCCCACTAGTGTAAAGAAACTCGAGTCTCTGGAGCTGCTCAGCCTGTAGAGTGAGGTTGGGGGTCATAGGGGAGCAGAGCTGGTGCCTGCAGGGAGGAAAGATCTGTTTCCTGCTTCCCGTCTGCAGTGCCTTTCTGCAGTGTCAGAGGCAGTGGGCCAAGCACACATCGGCAATCTTTTGTGCTTTGCATCTCTAGCTGTTGTAGGCAGGGCCTCCCTCTGGCTGGTCTGACACCTGTGCAGTGACTGCTGGTTTGAGAGCATGTGCTGGCAGGCTGTGTGTCACAGTGGGGGGGCCTCAGAGCTGAGTATGCATTCAGGGGGATGAAGCACCTGAAGGTCCTTAAAGTTCCCAACCACCTGGTTAGAGCCCGCCCAGAGAACCTTTTCCAGCTCTCCCTACTCCTGCACAGCAAGCTCCGTGCAAACCCCGCCCCTTCAGCAGCCCTCTCACTGCTAGGAAGCCTCTCAGACTCCCTGCCTTTCCTCTGACACAGAGCGGCCGGGTGTGGAGCCCCTCCTCCACAAACAGCTGGAATGTCAATTTCTCAAGCACTCCCCCTGTCCGAGCTCCCCAACGTCCAGAGCACCACACACTATAGGATTCTGCTCACGAAGCAGATGTCCAGGGCTAGGTATTCAGCTGTCCCAGGCCTTCACCCCCTCCCCCAGTCTGTTTCTCTTCCTCCTGCTGGTGAGGTGGGGTGGGGGAAGGGCCTGGGTCCTGCCGGATTAAGGCTTTCATACGTTACCCTGTTTCTTGAGGTCTCTGTTTGTGAGGTCTGTATGCCGTCTGGTTCAGCCTTCTTTCTTGTTGCTGTCTGAAGGTTAGTTGTATTTATTAACTATATTTTTGTACTGTTTGTGGTTTTGGGAGGCACTCTCCATCTCACCTCTCACACCGCCATCTTGAAAGGTCCCCTGACATTCCATTATTTGAATGCACTATAGTTTATTTAAACAGTAATTCATGGTTTTTACTGATATTGTTAATGGTATCTTTTGAAAACTCATGATATTACCTATGTCATTTGATTGTATAGAAACACAGTAGAGTTATTACATTTGATAATCTAGTCATCTACCATGATATACTTTTAATGTATTTACCTAATTTGTTCAACTATTCTTTTCAGTTTTCTCTGTATACAATCCTATATGACAGCTTTGTTTCTCCCTTTTCAACATTTCTATTGCAAGGGGTCAGCAATTATAAGAAAATGATAACATTGAATTTTGTGAGGAAAGGATTCATGTGAAAATATAAGATAGAGTTGGAATCCTCAAAGGGTTACAAGATCAGTGAATTTGTGAAAAATAACAAAAACTGTATGTTCAAAGTGAGATGGGCAGGATGCCTGTGTATCTCAGCCTGGACTAAGAGGAGAAAAAGCTTCCTTTGTGAATTTGTAACCCCGGCCTGTTTGCATATTAACTTTGAGTTTGAATTTTTACTGTCCATTTCATCTGGAAACTACCAAGCTGATAGATTAATATTAAAAACTGTCCAAGTCCAGTGATGCTTCCTGGCAGAAGCAAAAGCAAAAGTTCTCTGGAGGGAGGCACATTCATACTAGGTCCCGCAGGGTGTATCTGCCAAAGAGAGGTTACAACTGAAATTTCAGGATTCACCTGCAAGGAAACAATCCATCTCTGAGGAAGAGTCACCAATCACAGCAAAGAGAAAAATTAAACTCACAAGAACTTCAAATAATACGTTTATCAGGTAGAAATGATGAAATAGGTGTGTTTAAAATGACAGACATGAAAGACACATTATCACTACGTTTCAAAATAACATATGAGGCTCTTTTACACAATGATTGACATAAAAAGATACCAATAGCAGTTTGAAAAATAATTTTTACAATTATGTATATAGACATTTTTTAACACAATAGGTTTTTTTAAAGCAGCAGATTAACAAAAGATGAAGAGATAAATTTTTTTAAATGAGAGATATTTCCAAAGAAATTATCCAGAAGGTTAAAGATATGGCAGTTATGAAGTAGAAATTCAAAAAGATTCAAAAGAAGAAGAGTGTATGACATGTTTATTAGGGCTTCAAATATGAATATTTAAGGATATCATATCTGAGAACTTTCTACAACTGAAAACCATTAATTCTCCGATTCAGGAAATACATCAAGTTCCATGCAGTATTAAATAAAATTAAATCCACACTGAAATGAAATTAGAGAATGTCAAAGTCTAAGAGATAATCTTAAGACATAAACTACTGAGGAATGGTAATTAGACTAATAGTTGACTTTGGATAGCAACGATTCTTGCCAGATGCTAGTGGAAAGCTATCTTCAAAGTGCTAGGAGAAAATAACGGTTGACCTAGAATTTTTTATATATATAAATTATCATTCATGAGTAAGGGCGAAATAAATAGTTTTTCAGGTAAAGTCTGAGAGAATTATATTTTAACAAGCTGTCACTGAAATGCTCAAAGATGAACTTCATGAAGGAGAAAATTGAAGCCTCAAAACAATGAGACACAAGAAGACATACATGGTCAATAAATACATTACTTATCATTTTTGTTAATCTAAATAAACATTGACTCAGAAAAGCATTAATACTGAAAACAACTGAAATACTATATAAAAATAATGTCAGATGTAAGAGTGACTTAAAGATCCACATTATTTAAGTTGGTTTGGCCTGGAAATAACCAGTTACTTTGCTAGAAAAGCCTTAAAAATTGGAAATAATGATTATATTGCATATCAAGTCCAGAGGTCAGTAGTCCATGAGTTGGTCAGCAGCTCATTTACACAATTGTGGACATAAGCTCTCTTCCTCATTCTGCTCATTTTTCTATAGTAAGTCTCAGGTATTTCCCATCATGGTCAAAAGGTGGCCAGAACAGGTCAAGTGCAATGTTCTCACACAAATACATTCACAGGCAGGAAGAAAGAAGGAAGTGAAAAATATCTTCTCTTATATCTCTATCTTTTTTTTTCAGGTTAGGACATCTTTTCCATTAGCTTGAGAGCAGACTTCTTGTATCCTATTGGCCACAACCAATCATTACAGAATGTTATTCTCCTTTTTGGCTTGGACAATTTATAATTTATCATCTTGTTATAAGATCACCATCCTTGCACTTATTTTTTTCCGATATTTGAATAAAACCATGGTTCTGTTAGTAAGGAGGAAGAGATCAGAATGTCTGTTGTTAGGCAACCAAAATTGCCTTTCTAAGCATTCTAAGGCCTTCACAGTGTTCCAGAAGAGGAGAGAGTTAGACTTTAGATTAATTAGGCATGCTGAAAATGTAAGGATAGATGCTCTGAATAGAAATAGAACATGTGACTTCCAACCCATGAGAAGATAAAAAGGAACCAAGAAAAAAATTGTGTGCAGTAGCTCTATCACTGACTGACTGGTCACTAGAAAGTTATTTCTATCTAGTACTTGGTTTTCTCAAGTGTAAAGTTAAGTGGTTGGTCAGCATGACTTCAGCATGACTTTAAGGTCCCTTCCAGTTCTCATAGTCTATGAAATAAATATGCAGAAGTATTCATTCATAAACAAATATTTGGAACTATTCATTAGTTTGTATACACTAGAGAATATCATCACCACTTCTTTGAACTATGCATATGATTGTGTCATATCTTCATTAGCACATATGTGCATGAAAATTTCAGAAGTGTCCAGAAACAGAGAACATTATTGTAAAGTTGCTTAAGTCCCATAAATGTTATGCCTTAATAAATAAAGTTACTACCTTTTGGCCCTTCTCGTCTTTCAAATTATTTCCAAAACAAATTAACATTACTCATACTTCCATTAATGCATGTCTCAGGATTTAAATTAATTAAAAGCAATGACTCCATAGGATCAAGACCTGATTTAGAAAATCCTGAAAAGTTCTCTAGTTTCTCAGAATTGACTACTATGCATTTTGTCTTTGTTCCATGTTGGTAAAAACTCTTTATTTTAGTTTCACCCTAATAAGCTCATCTACACCTTCTTAAGCCTCTCCTTGAGTGGAGATTTAAGTGTTTTCCCTTGGAAGCACTTCCTCATGGTATGTAATCAAAGCATCAGTAGTGTGAGTTGTCAACAAAGTAGACAATTAAAACAAAGCCTGTTAACTATCAAGGCAAGTTTTGTTAAGCAAGAAATAAAGCAGAAAGTGCAGGTGTTAGCTTGCAAGATGAAATGATTTACCAGGCTTTACTTAAGAATTGACTGTACCTGTGTATGTACAGAGAAGGTACTACAGAAAGGCACAAAGGCATTGGAATCGTACTGAAATCACCCAAGAAAAATCTGTTTATGCAATTCTATCCAAATTTCCAATGAGCACCTATAGCTAAACATGTCATTCATAAAACTTATCTCTACTTCCCAGATCAGCTCCTTGTCCTATATACTTTGTCTCAGATTGTGACACCCCATTTCTCCTCTGTCACCCGTTCTAGAAACACAGGAGTTATCCTCATGCTCCACATTCAAACAATCATCTTAGCCTACCATTTTCAGCTCTTCAGCATTTTCTAGATCTGCAGCCCTTCCGTAGCCCTTCTAACAAACTCTTCCCTGGGTTCCTTTCTCATCTGAATTATTGTTTGCAATTGTCACCTAACTGCACTCACTAGCTCCAAGCTTGCCCCTATAAAATCCATTTTCCACACAGTAGCCAGTATTATATTTCTCAATTGCATATCTAATCATCTTTATCCTTTGCTTAAAATCTTTCAGTGGAAATTTATGTCCCTCCAGATAAAGTCCAAATTCTTCACTCTGGATAAAAAGTTTCCTGTGATCTTGCCCTTAACTATGACCCCAGATTAATTTATTGCTTACCTGTCTCTCACTGTGCACTTGAACAAAGGTGGTTTTTATGTTTCCCCAGGCACAAGACTTTTGGGCATTATGTGTTTGCAAATGTTTCCTCTGCCTGGAATGCCATTACCTTACCTTTTAGTGTAGTTACTCTTCTTCCTTTAGGAATAAGGAGTAATAACTTCCTCTGGGTAACCACCATGCATTTATTCCCCAGAAATGGGAGGGCTAAGAAGGGATCTTAGTAGATAGCCCTCCCATAGTCCCTGGAGCACATCTTGTCATAATAAAAATTTCATGTTATTAAAATTGTCTGTTTTCATCAAGCTTCATAACAAGGCTATACTCCTTAAGGATGGGGTTTATGTCTTAATTACCTTTTATTCTGAGTGCCTAACACTGTGACTGGCTCAATATAATTTTGTTTCATGAATAATGCCATCAGGAATTGACAACTGATTGGGGGTTATAAGCTGGGGGAAAGTCTAGGCAAGGGGAAAAGATGATTTAAGAAGAAATGAGAGACAGTGATTCCTCAATTTTATTGTTGATAAGAATCAACTGATAAACTTGTTAAAATGCAGAAACCCTAACCTCACCCTTACATATTCCAATTCCACAAGTCTAAGATAAGTCCCAGGAATCTGCATTTTTAGCAAGCACCCAAGTCATTCTGATGCAGAGGTTTTCTGCACAGCAGTTTGGGCAACATTGTTTTCAAAAACAAGGTTTTAACATAGTTTGATGTCTCTGTAGTTTAGCATGTATGTCTATTTTTCTTATTACCCATTGTATCATGTTTTGTGGCATATAAGATGTACTTTATTGCATTTAAAGACCACTCTATCATTTTAAATATGGCATATAAAATTCAACTCCACCATCCACCAGGATTTTTAAAACAATTAAGTTTTGACTCTTCTGAATGACTGATATGGGTCTGCCATTTACAAATAAGTCAGAAAGAAATATATCGTCATAAACATATGTTGGGGAAATCAAATCCAGTCTAGTAATTCATATGTTTGAATATTAGTCCCTTTGCTGTGCTGCCAGCATTAAAATAATGAGGCTAAATCCCCTTCAAAGAAGGTCAAGTCACGCATGGGTTTTTTTTTTCAAGCTTAAGTAATCTGCTTCTTGCTGAGACTTCAGGAAATCTAAAAATCAAGTACAGAGCAACAAGGTCTGCAGCAACAGCTATTTGAGAGTCATGATTTGATTGAGGGCATAAGATCCATCTAGTCAAGTGCCTATCCATTTGAACTAATGTCAGTTTCATTTGTATATGACTAAAGTTAATTTCTAAGTGTATGTGTGGGTTTTATTACTTCTGTACTTTTTGAAAATCACATGACCCCAGTGTTATTGAATGAAAATAGGACAAAATATGTGTTACATATTATACTCACTAGATGTTTAGAAGAAACCCTTTCTGCTGAGGAGCAGTTATAATCATATATAAAAAAATTAATAAGTTGTATGTGTCTGCAGTCAAAATATAAAAAGACCTTTTAAGAATATGGATGTTAAAGAAACCAGCTGGTTATTTTCAATATTGGGAAGCAAAATGTTGATAGCAACTTTTATTTAAATCCTCATAATTGGACATTGAACAACCAAAAGGCTGCTTATTTGCTTTCAGATAATTTGACTGAAATTAGAGTACATTGCTATCAGGTACTTATCCTTTAGTTATTATGACTACAAGTACTGAAAAACTGGGTTTCTTTCATACTGACCTGATTAACAAAGAGGGGTTAGAATATTATTCCACTAAAAAGTTCATAATCTTAGATAGGACAAAAATTGTTTTTAATTAAAAGAAAAAACTTATAGAGACTGATGAATGGAAGATCATAAAAATGGAGATGAACTAATCAAGCAGAAATAAGTCAATAATCGAATACAAAAAGAGAAAATGAAGAAAAAAACTAGATGGCTCAAATGTATGAGGAATAAAAATTGGAAGTACATGTACAGCTTAGAAAATATCCATGAAAGTGATAATTTTCTAGGAAAATATAGAATATCAAATTGACTCAGGATAAAGATAGAAAATCTGAAAAGACTAAAAACATGAAATAAATATTTATATGTGTAAAAATATTCCTTCCTAGAAGACTCTAGGCTAAGAAAGTTTCACCTGAGTCATTTCATTTCTTTGAAGAATAGATACTTTTCTGTGCTATGTAATTCATTTCAGAGCATAAAGAAGGAAATTGCCCCTAATACATTCTAAGGAGCTACTATAATCCTGATAAAATTTTTAAGAAACATATAAAAGATAATTTAAATTATAGCTGAATCTTATTTATGATCATGCTAAATAGAGATTCATGAGTACAACATAAAACACTGGCAGCTGGATTTAGCAATATACTAGAAAAGAGTATATATTGGCCTTGGATATTTATTCAGCTTATAGGAATTATTCAACATTTAGGAAACCATTCAAATGATTCGTAACATCAATAACATGAAAAGTAACATCAATACAACAGATACTGAGAAGATATCAGGTTGAGGATGCTTCCTAGTTTCCTGAGTATTTTTACCATGAATCCCAGAGCTGACATCATACTTAATGGTGAAAGACTAAGTTTTTCCTCTAAGTTCAGGAATAATACAAGGATGACTACCCTTACTTCTTTGATTTTACATTGTACTGGAGGATATAGCCAGGGAAATTAGGCCATAAAATGAAAAAAAAGGTATTCAGTTTGGACAGGAAGAAGTAAAATTACCTCTGTTTGAAGATGAGGTGATCTTAGACATAGCACATACTAAGTAATACACACACACACACAATTAGAGCCAATAAACATGTTCAACAAGGCTATAGGATATAAAATCAAGAAAAAATGTAATTTCTACACATATACAATAAATAATCAAAAAAGAAAACTAAGAAAAGAATTACCTTTTAAAGGGCACCATACGAATCACATAATTGGTTGTATATTTAACCAAGGAAGTGCAACACTTGTACATCTAAAAATTATAAAATGTTGTTGAAAGAAATTGAATAAGTTCTAAATGAATGGAAAGACCTCCTATATTCATGGATGGAAACACTTAATACTAACAAAATAGCAATATTCCTGAAATTGATCTACAGATGCAATGTAATCTCTATTAAAAATCCCACTCCCTTTTTTTAGCAGAAATTGGCAGACCAATCCTAAAATTTAGATGGAAATTCAAGGACCCAGAATAGCCAAAATAATCTTGAAAAAGTAACGTAGGCAGAGGACTCACACTTTTCACTTTGAAAAACTACCAGAAAGCTACAGTAATAAAAACTGTGTGGTACTGGAATCTAGTAGACACATAGTTCAATGGGGTAGAACTGAGAGTACAGAAATAAACCCTTACATTTGCAGTCAATTGATTTTCAACAAGGGTGCCAAGACTATTCAGTATAGAAATAAGTCTTTTCAACAAATAGTACAGGGACAACTAAATATCTATATGCAAAAGAATGAATTTGGATCACAAATTCATATCAGATACAAAAATCAACTCAAAAGACCTACATGTAAAAGCTAAAACTATAAAACTCTTACAAGAAAACAGGTATATATTTTCATGACCTTGGGTAAGGCAAAGATTTCTTAGATATTACACCAAAAGGACAAGAGATAAATGAAAAAACAATAAATTAGATTCCACCAAAACTAAATATTTTGCTTCAAAGGACATCATCAATAAAATGACAATACCACCTTCAGAACTATAGACAATATTTGGAAATCCTATGTCTGATAAGAGATTTTTATCCAGAATATATGGCCAGCTGTTACAACTCAGTAATAAAAGGATGATATGCTCATGGACAGTGATTGCAATTGCGTCGGGGGGAACTTTATAATATGGGTGAATGTTGAAACCACAATGTTGCTCATATTAAGAAACCTTCATAAAATTGTATATCAATGATACCTTAATAAAAAAATAATAAAAGGATGAATAATCAGTTTTAAAAATTGGCAAAATATCTAAACATATATTTTTCCAAAAGAGATATACAAATGTGTAATGATTACATGAAAAGATGCTCAACATAATTAGTCAGGGAAATTCAAATCAAAGCCACAGTGAGGTAGCACTTCACATTTACTAAAAGGGATGTATGCAAAAACAACAGATAATAACAAGTGTTGATGAGGATATAGATAAATGAGAACCCATACACACTGCTTGTGGGGATGTAATATCATGAAGCTGCTGTGGAAAACTGGTGGTTCCTCATAATTTAATATAGAATTATCACATGATACAATAATTACACTTCTAGGTATATGCCCAAAGAATTGAAAACCTGTATTCAAACAAAAACTTGTACAAGAATGTACACAGTGAAATTATTCATAGCATCCAAAAAAGTGGAAACAATTAGATGTCTATCAACTGATGAATGGTAAACAAAAAGTGGTATATCCATACAATGGAATATTTGGCAATAAAAAGGAAGGAATAATGTAACATGGATAAACTTTGGAAACATAATGCTAAGTGAAAGAAGGCAGACTCAACACGTTAGTATACTTTATTATTCAGTGATATGGCACATCCAGAAAAGGCACATCCATAGTTTCAAAAAGTAGATTGATGACCTCCAGACGTTGGAAGGAGGTTGGAATGGGGAGTGACTGCTAATTGGTACGTGGTTTCTTTTGGGGGTAATAGAAATATTCTAAAATTGATCATGATGATGATTGTACAATTGTGAATATATTAAAGACATTGAATTGTAGACTTTAACTGGGTATATTGAATAGTATATAAATAATATTTTAATAAGGCTGACAAAAATAAAAAAGACATCTCATATCATCAGATGTTCTTTAAATCATAATTTAATGGCTTCCTAGTGACCCTGTTATATAGATATATAGCATTTATTTAACTTACTGAATATTTGAGTTTTGATTTTTTTCAATAATATATTTTGTTTTGATGAGCATTGCCATAGTTAAAGCCTTGCATATGTCCTTTCTTAGTTCCCTGGGATAAATTCCTAGAAGAAGAGCTCCTGTTGCAAACATATGCATTTCTGACTTTGGGTAGACATTGACAAATCTCCTTCAGCAATGGTTATCTCACTTATCATGGCCAAACATGGTAAGTGAAAATGCCAAGTTGCATGCACCATACCCAATGCTGGGTATTCTGTTCTGCTACTACGTTTTATTTTCCTCCTCATCTCTGTCCTTCTTAACATTAAAAAATATATATATTTCTCCCATATATTATTTTCAGTATTAATTACTGAATCAGTGATGACTTTTAGGAACTTCTCCAGTGGCGTGCCCTAGGACTTAATCTTAATACATTTCCTTTTCAGCATGATATTCAGAATTTTGGTAAAGCTGTAAAAGATTGGTTTACCATATTTTCAGATGGCGTGCAACTAAGAGGAACAGCTCTCTGTCACACAGTCTCCATTTGTTTGCTACTTTAATCCTCATAACATCTCTACATGGCAAGCAACGTTATCACTTAACAACAAAAAATGTTGATACTCAAAGAGGTTAAATCACTTAATTAGGGTCACATCGTTTTAATTGATAGAGCAAGGGTTCACACTCAGGTATGTTTGGTTCCAAGGTACATACATTTTCTGCTATACTACATTTGTTTTTCAGTTCATTAAGTATTTATTGAGAACCTACCATGCACCAACTACTATGCTAGTGACAGTGGATGTAATGATGTGTAAAATTGACATGGTCACTAGTCTCATGGAACTTACAATCCAAGGGAATGAATAAAAATAAGTCAACAAGTAAAAAAGCACAATAAGTTTAAATAGTGCTGTGGGTAGGAAGAAAATAGAACAACTTAATGATAGAGAGTAACTGTGAAAGAACATTAATGTGTCCATATGTGCCTCTTTGAGGAGATACAAGCTGACACAAATAATGAGAACTAGTTAGCCACGTGAAAAAATTGAGGGAGGATATTCTAGGAAGAGGAAGTAATTGAAAGTACAAAGGTCTTAACACAGGAACAAACAGCATAATCTAGAAAGAGACCTTAATGATGTACACATTTGCAATCTGTTCTGGCAAAACAGTATCTTGGACCCTTTTCTTTGTTTTGAGAAGTCTTCTCCATAGAAGTCTTAATGGGCATAAAGTGTGACTCTTTCTCCAAGATATTAAATACTAAGTATTTGCCTTTCTGGCCTTGCTTGCAAATAAGGAATAGGAATGTAATCAAGGATCCACCAATCAAACACAGTTGAATTTTTTTTATTAAGGTATCATCACAATTGAAATTTTGACTCACAGGATAGAGTCACAAAAGAAAAAGGAGGGAATCTTTCTCTCTTTGGGAGTCATAAATGATGCTGCAGGGTCATGGTCCTGACCAGACGTGGAGTAGTGCACATTTAGTGCTCCATAGCTGTAGTGGTGGACGTTTCCTCATGAGATCATGTATAAGGATGATTTTAACTGTTGTTTCTGGAAGCATTTCCTGGAGCCTGGTCCTCTAACCCTCCCAACAAGTATTTTAAAAATTAATTTTAATAAGATCCTTTTCTCATTGATTATTAGCAAAAGCCCCCTTTTCTTCTATTTTAGAGCCTAAATGATATAGTTTGTATGACTGAAGCATCATGGGAATTGGCATTAGTTGTAGGAGACCGGTTGGCAAAATGCTGGCTTCAGAAAGATGTCCATGTCCTAATCCCTAAAACCTGAAGACCTGTTACCTTACTTGGCAAAAGGAACTTCACAGATTTGATAAATTAAGAATCTTGAGAATATTATCATGGGTTATCCAGGTAGTTCAAAGTAACCACAATAGTCCTCATGTGAGGAAAGCAAGAGGGTCAGAGTAAAAAGGAGGCATCATGATGGAAGCAGAGGTCAGTGACATGGCGCCTGAGCCAGGGAATGCAGGCGGCCTCTAGAAGCTAGAGAAGGCAAGGAACAGATTCTCTCCTAGAATCTCCAGAAGGAATGCAGCTCTACCAACCTGTTTTGGGCTTCTGGCCTTGGAACAGTAAGAAAATAAATGTGTGTCATTTTAAGTCACCAAACTTGTGGTAATTTGTTACAGCAGCCCCAGGAAACTAACACGAAGTCAAAGAGGAAAGCACAGGCTATATCATGTATGGTCCTGTAGGTCATAATAAAGAGTTTGGATTTTAAATATAATGTGAGACAGTTGGAAAATTTTAAGCAGAGTAGTCACATTATTTGATATATGATTTTTAAAGCATGACTTTGGCTTGTATGTGGAGAAATCTACTCGAATTGGGCAAGACCAGAATGGATGAAGATATCCCAGGTAGGTGGCTGCTGCTACAGTCTCAGTGAGAGACGGTGGTAGCTTGGATTGGTACACTGGTGAGAGAGGTGGAAACATGGAGTTGAGAGGAAGATAAATACGTAAAATTCAAAAGGGAAATTTAATGATGCAAAGCTGTTAGGAAAGAGAGAGATTGGACCCAAGTACTAGCAAAGGAATTAGCTTTAGTTGGGAGGAACAACTTCTTTATTTTAACGGAGAGAAAAGAGGATATGTGTGCATATGTATGCTTGCTACTGAGAATATCCCATCTGATGGCATGTTACTTTCTGAATTAGGAGGATCCCATCTTCTCAGAGTGAAGACAATTAGGGTAAAATATTTTCTTCTTACCATAGATGAAGATATAAAATATTATATTTAGATTAAGTAACATCCATCTTGGGTTTACTCCATCATTGAATATTTAGAGTTGACTAGTCCAAATTCTGGGCTGAGGTTATAGAAACAAATCAAATTTGGAACAGGATGAATGGCTGAGTGTTGACTCCCAACACAAAGAGAAAAATAAACAAAACAACTCATTTGTGCTTAGTCTATACCACTAGGAATATAATCTACCAACTAAAAATGAGTCTAATCTTTTTGAACTAGAACTATTTGAACTATACCTAGACTGCTGTAGTCTTTTCCAAGAACCATGATATCAGAAGCATATCAGCAAATTATAGTACATCCAGAATAGGAGAAGCAAGATGATGACAGAAACCATTTCATAAGAAATAGTTGGAGAAGTGAGGATAATTAGTTAATACTAATTTTCATATTTTTAAAAGGCTGATATGTGAAAGTAAAAAAATCACAGTCATCGTTTAAATGGGAGTAACAGCAATACTGCCTACCGCAGAGAGTTCTTTTGATGATTAAATATTTATATATGTAGAGTATAGAACCTGGAGTAATAATGTTAGAACAAATCAAATTTTAGCCAAGTATGAACATGAATATTCTTGAATATCAATGGTAGGTGTATAAAAAATTTAGGATATTGTGCCTGGGTAGGTAGTAAAATCACTGCCACTGAAAGAGCCCAGGCCGAGGGCAGATCCATTGCCAGCATAATTCAGAGACTATTCCCATTTTGAATTGGAAGTTAGATGAAGATGATCATAAGAGTCACATATATAATTAGAAGAATCTAAGAAGGTTATGCTTTAATATTTTCTTAAGAGTTACTAGACAAGGGAACAAAATCACCTTCTTTGTGCCATTGTCATAGCTATAATTCTGTTTGCCAAATGTGTTGGTTTTTTCTTCTGAGTACATATTAGAATTGTGATTGTGAAGGCAGCATGACTAGTTTTATCTGATGAGTGTGAACAGAGAGGACTGTGTCACTTCCTCACTGGATCATTCAATTAATAATCCAAGACCTTAGAGAGTCCTCTCTTCCCCCTGGTACAGTGACAAGGAATGTTACAAGATGGCTGATGTTGACAACTTGGGAGAACAGAGTACTGCAATTAGAGAGCCCCCCTGTGGAACAGTGAAGAATGTGTTATCTGAGTAAGAAAGAAACTTACTTTAAATCACTGGAATTCAAGGGTTGTTTGTTACTGAAGCATAATCTAGACTACTTTGATGAATATGACCATACTGAATTCCAAATACCTTTAGTGACTTGTGCAAGCTTGGGTTTAACATACAGAAGATGAGTTAGCAGACCCTAAGAGGAACTACAATAATTAACTTTTTTATGCATCTGGTACAAATAACAATTTTCATTATCATTTTTTTCCAGACTTTATAGTTCCCACCTCCTGCTACCCTGAGCTCCAGCCCAAGACAAAGGATGGAAGTGCAGGAATTGGTAGAGCTACTATGGAAAATAGTATAGAAGTTCCTCAGAAAAATAGAACTACCATATGACCCAGCAACCCCACTTCTGAGTATACATCCAAACAATTGAAATTAGGATCTCATAGAGATATCTGCACTCCCAAGAGATAAGGTTACTTAGAATTTTTTGACTTGTTAAAGTCAAACCAAAGTAGGTGGAAATTTACATTAGTTCTATAAATGCTATCATCATCTCTTACTGCCCCACTGTCTCCTTTAGCTCTCACCTTGCCAGGTAACACTCTTCTTTGTGTCCCAAATTGTATGCTCATTCCTCTTGTCTACCTGAAAGCTCTTTGAGAGTAAATCCATCTATTACCAACTCTGCCATTAGATTGTGTTATTACCCTGAAAAATCTCATATTTTTCTCACTTGCTCTGGATTTCCTGATCTGTAAAGAAGAAAAAGAGATATTCTCAACCTCTTGTTAAAAATGTGATTCAATTGTGTTTTTCCGCAGGAGTTAGGAGTGTGTTGTTACTTTAGAGGATAAAATTGTTAAAGGAAGCGAAGATACTTTTATAAACTAAAAAGAATAGCAAAGGCAGTAGTTAAGTGTTAAATATCCTTGAAGATCTGTACGTGAAGCCTGATGATAGACTCAGAAGAAAAATAGTTGCTGTAGGATTATATTTACTTCTCAAGAAACAACAGGAACCATTAAGCATATATCAAATGCCAGTTAACAACTGTTATTAATGAGGTTTTAGCTGTAAGTTGTCATATTTCTTTATAAAGGAAAGGTTAAGGCTTAATAAGGCGCCATGCGTATGGAATTATCAGGGGAAAGATATCAGCTCTAATATTATCAAAGTGTATAGAAATGGCTCACAATGTTATGGTATCAGGAAAGCAAGAACCCCCTCGAGAGGTCTTAACTATTCTCTGCCAATGCCTCTTGCTTCTTTAAAATTGTCTCCATGGAGAGACCTTGCAGAGTGATGTGTAGAGTAAGCAAGTGTCAGGTTGCCTAAAGAAGGTTGTCTTTTTCTAACCTGTTGTGGCTCAGGCATTTTTAAAAATGGGGTTCAAAGATCAGCTACACCAATTACCAGCTGCATGAACTTTAGCAAGAAAATTTACCTCACTGAGCTTTAATATCCTTATCTGTGAAATGTGAACATTAACCTATCATACTTCTGAAAATTATATATATACTATGGCGAGCAGAATTTGCCACCCCAAAATATGTCTCTTTGGCATAAGAATTATTTTAGGCTGATTATTTTTAAGAAATAGCAAACACAGGAAAAGCTCTGAAAACTGAATAGAAGTTACCCTTTTGTAAGGGACATTTTTATTTATAAGAGAAAATTCCATTTGTAAGGAAATGTACCATGAAATGCACCTCCTCTAGGTGCCATGAAGAGGAGGAAGACAGCTAAATCTCTAGAAAAGCTTACCAATGGAGAAAGCAATGGCTTAAATTTGCATAACAAACTTACCCTTTTTTTACTGTGCTTTTCCTGGTCACAGCCCATACCATCTTCTTTTGTCTTCAACTGGAGATGGTATTTAAGGTGGTGGCTTGGGCCATCTCGAGGAGTTACTCAGTTATCCTGGGTGTCTCCCATGTATACCAGAGGGATACATGTTATTAAGCCCTATGTTTGTTTGTGTCCTGTTAGTCTGTCTTTTATTTTGCGGAAAGTGGTCTCAGCAAAGAACCTTAGAAAAGTAGAAGGAAAATTACTTTTCCTCCCCAACAATACATAAAGACACACACACACACACACACACACACACACACACACACACACACACACTGCACTTAACCTGATGTAGCAAATAAGGCTGTAGATTTTGATGTCCTAATCCATATTTCCATACCACCTCATCCCACCTACGAATTCTTTACAGCTACTGGCTCTCTCTACTTTTTAGCTGTAGTGATTGCTGAGGATGAGGGAAATCTAGAATGATGGGCACCAATATCAACTACAGTGACAGCGATTGGAGTTTGTTTGCTAAACTCTTGCTTCTCCTTTCCCCTCAGGAAGACAGAACCTGAGGAAACAGGTAGAATGCTCCTAACACCTGCTTGGAGAAATGGATCTGTTTGGTGCAAGGGGCAGACCCTGGGGGTCATGAAAATATACCACTCAGATCTCATACTTCAGGGCACATGATGCACTGATGGTTCTAAACATTGTCCTTCTGGATCCACCACATGCCTGCAAGGTCTTACTGCCCATGGGCTTCACCGTGGCAATGACTGAGGTGAGGTACTGAGGCAGGTCCATTGCGGAGGGACATGGAACTCCTACAATGGGAGACTTAGTTTGAGGTCTTCCCATTGATGTGGCCAAATCACCCTTGGACTTGCTCTGTAATCCAAGCATCTTTCAAGCTTCCTTCCTTCTCTATGTCCCTCCAGAGAGGTGTCAGACCTGACATGGTTTGAAGGCTCTCCAGGCCTCCTGCTCCGTCCCTAAATAAACCTTTTGCATAATTAATGCTATAAGGAGGACTGTAAATACAGGAGCATGAACAAACTCAGAGGCAGCTTTCAACAATTAGGATAGAAGTAAAAGGACAAAGACTCTTATCTTCCTACATTTTAGAGGGACAATTTTGATATATATATAGCAGTGGTGCTCCAAGTATGGTCCGTAGACCCCTGCTGTTCCACAGGAAATTTTCAGGGGGTCAGCGAGTTACAAACAATTTTTTCACTGTGTTGACATTTGTATTAATGGTGTAAAATCAATGGTAGGTAAACTGTTGATGCCTTCGCACAAATCAAAGATGTGACATCAAATAGTACAAGTGGCCGTTGTATATTTCACTGCCATACACAGAGTACAAGGATTGTGAGGGGTACCGACAGAGGGTATTACAACATTTCATATCAGGAGTGATCTCTTGGTGAGGAGTTTCGGGGGAAGTCATGCTGAAGGCTCATTGTAGGACTTGGAAACTTAAATGGCTTTATATATGAGGAGAATTGGAGAGACTTAGCAACTTGTTGGAGCCAGTGGTATTTGTAAGGGATCAGTTAGAGGCGGATTTAGAAAGAATTAGATCATGGGTGGTTCAGAAGGTCAAGTTCAGGAGTTCAAGATTATTTTCTTTGGGTGAAGGGAAGTTAATACTAAGGGAAATAAACTGTAACACTGATATACAAGTTGCTATTCAGCAGTGAACTCAGGACGTGATATCTGAACTGGGGTAAAAATGTAGAAAATAATTTGAAAAGGTGAAGAATAGCATTTCAACCAAAGGAAATGCCATGTATAAAAAGCACAAAATAGTGAAAATGCACTACACATTCATAAAATGGAGTAAAGTCCATTATGGCTAGATAAAGGAGAGCATCACATACTCTAGTGACAAAAAAAAAAAACTGAAAAGATAGGTGGTGTTTAACTTAGGAGGGCTCAGAACAGCATGCCAAGGAATTGGGTGTTATTTTGTGAGCCAAGGAAGCTTTAAAGATTCTTAAAGAGGAGTCACATGATCTGAACTGCTTTTTAGGAAATTCAAAATCTTGAACAACTCTAGCTACAATTTAAAGGATGGTTAAGAAAATATCAGTAAGAATAGTGGGAATTTCACTTTATTGCCCAGGTGAGAAGTGATGAGAGACCAGATAGAGGGAGTGGAATGAGAAAGGAGAAATAGATAGCAAATAAAAGTAAAGTTGAAGCAGCAAAATTTAACAGTGTAAGAGGAAAAGTTGACGCCAGAGTAAAATAACAATAGTAAAAACAATGAAACAGCAGTACTAATAGTAATAGATACAACTTACTGTTTGATACCAGAAACTGGGGTAGGGACTTCACATATATTATTTCATTCAATTTGACTACTTTCCCACATAATGAAGAAATGTGCTGATGGTCACATAGCCTGTAGAGAAATACTTCTCAAGTATTATGGTATTTCTTGATTATTCTTCAGTCTTTTTTGTGCAAAGAACCAATTACCACCTCCCATAGGGTTAGGTGTTCTTTCTCTTGTGACCTTCCCATACACATACACCAATATTATCGTTTCTTTGCCTGCCTACTATCTAAACCTGGAGGGCAGGAATCATATCTCTTTATTTTAATATTCTCAACATCTAACATGTTTTCAGCCTATAGTGGGTACTTAACAAGAATTTTAAAAATTATTTTTCATTTTTTATTGTGACAAAATATACATAACATAAAATTTACCATCTTAACAGTGTTTAAGGGTACAGTTCAGCAGTGGTGAGGACACACATCATCGTGCAGCAGATCTCCAGAACTCTCTTCACCTTGCAAAACTGCAACTCCATGCCTGTTAAACAATGCCCCACTTCCTCCTCTCTCAGCCTTTGACAACACTGTTATACTTTTTGTCTCTATGAATTTGACCACTCTAGGTACCTTATATAAATGGAATCACACAATATTTCTTTTTATGACCAGCTTCTCTCACTTACTGTCACGTCCTTGAGGTTCATCCATGTTGTAGCATGTGTCAGGATTTCCTTCCCTTTTTTTTCTAAGCATATTTAACAAGAGATTTACCCTCTTAGCAAAATTTGAAATATGCAATGCAGTATTGTTAACCTGAGGCATGACATTGTACAACAGAGCTCTAGAACTTGTTCGCATTGCGTAACTGAAACTTAGTAGCAATACCCCATTTTCTGCTCCCCACTCTCCCAGCCCCTGGCAACTAATATTCTACTTTCTGCTCTCTTGACTATTTTAGACATCTTCCTTTTAAATGCTGAATAATATTCCATTGTATGTATATGCCATATTTTGTTTATCCATTCATCCATGCATGGACACTTGGGTTGCTTCCACTCTTTAGTTATTGTAAATATCATGCTGTTGTGAACATGGGTGTACAAATGGCTTTTTAAGACCTTAATTTCAGTTATTTATGGCATATACCCAGATGTGCATTCATGGGTTATTTGGTAGTTATATTTTCTATTTTTGAGGTACCAGAATACTGTTTTCCATAGAGGCTCTGCCATTTTACATTCCCACCAACAGTATACAAAGTTCGAATTTCTCCACATCCACACCAACATTTGTTGTTTTCATTTCTTTTCTTTTTTATGAGAGTAGCTATCCTAATGGTTGTGAGGAGGTGAACACTAAGTTTTGAATGAATTAACGAATGAAAGATAAAATGAAATGTTTCGAACCTAATTTGTCTTCTTTCTACTCCTTTAGTCAAGTCCATTCTTTTCCAGAGAGCTATGGACTCTCTACTAGCTCTCCTACGTCTTTTGATTTCTGATTTGCTTTGGTGACATGAAAATAAAATAAAAATGCAGGGAAACATTACCTATGTATTTTTTTAAGAAGGAATGAAAATATTGCTTAATATAAGCCATATAGTGTGTAAAATTTGGAGACGTCGATTTTAAATTTCAACAAAATTATCTGTTAAGGTGCTGTGGTATAGTTTGTTTGATTTCCTAAGGAGCAATATAAATAAAAATTTTACTGTAAACTGCATTTGCAAGAGCAAATTAAAAAAGCCTCACATAAAAATATGTTCATCTAGTATTACTAAGTTGAATTTTCTACTACCAAAACAAGAGTACCCCAGCTATCTGTTATGCCTATATCCTTTCAGATCCACTCTTTGGAAAGACTGTTTTAAGTTTCTAGCAGAAAATTTATCTTTTTGTTCTCATTTCTAGAAAATATTTTTGTATCCAAACAAAACATGTATGTAGGATGATCTGATAGATATATGAGATACCTGCCAAGATTTGAGAAACGTCTTGTTCCTGTGCAAAGCATCCAGAAAGAAAGAACACTGGGTCTGTGAAGCTAATAGAAAATGTAGGGGAAGATTGGTTTTAAAACTGTTGAAAACTATGAATTATGTACCACTTTGGAATAAATTACTTCATAAGACTTTAAAATACACATAATACCAATTAAATATAAACTTACTTTTTTTCTAAGTATTCTTCTTTAACTATTCAGATATAAATTTTTACAATTTAAAATTGAATTTTTGTTTTTCATTAATGTGACAAACATCTTATAAATGAAAAGGAAAGACCCTTTAAAGATAAAGGTACTAATTTTTTTTTTAACAGATTATACAGACAGTTTTCAGTCATGGCTATGCCTTTACTTTTCTAAGATTCAAGGTGAGGGGTCAAATTCAGTTTAGCTTAGGTAATATTCTCACCAGATCACTTTGCTCAGTCAGTATTCACTGAGTGCTTACTATGTGCAAGGCATGGGGTTAAGTGTAGAGGAGCATAAAAATGAACAAAGTAAACACTGTCCCTGCCCCCAAGGAGCTCATACTGTAGTGCAGATGAGGCAAGTAAATTTTTAAAAACATGTAAGGTAAGAGGGGGAATAAGTGCTGTAAAAGTACAGAAAGCAGAGAGTTGCAAATGACATAAACCAAATGGGTATTTACAACTAGTGCGTTCTCTTGCTAAGTGAGGAGCACAGGTCTCTTCCCCCACAACCTTCAGACAGAGTGCTGTTATGATGCCAGCAACATGAAGTCTGCATTCCACCACATAGATATTTTTAGCAGCCAATTCCCATGTCATTCAACCTGTTCTGTAAGCTGGATGAAGCCCATCTGTCTGTCTCTTTGGGCACTTCACAAGCTCTTATATAAGAAACTCATTGAAATCAAGATGTGACAAGAGCTAGTGTGGATTTCAGCTACACTTCTAGTGGTACCAGGCAACAGCATCCCATGAAAGCAGGATGGGCTTCAACTGATGAAAACTCATGTCTAAAATTTGTTATGCTGATTAGCACAGCCTTTGTTACAAACCTGATATGAAAAAGGTTGAAGGATTATAGAGGGGCACTGGAAGGCAGGCTTCTGATCTTAGTGTTTGTGATATTAGCGACCATCTCTGGACTGGTTCTGTAACTCCAGTTGTTACCTGACTAATTTTACCAGTTAGATTAAAACTAACCAATTAGCTGATGCATGAGAGAATTAATTATTTGATTCACGAATTATACATAACAAGCACATATATACCAATCTCTCTCTCCCTATCTCTTTCTCCTCACACAGTTTCTTCTGTTCTGAGTATTTAAAACAATTATTAACAATATAATGAATAGTTTCTAAATGAGCAGAATCTCTCATACTTACTTTTGACTTACTAACACTTGTATGTTTTAGGAGCCTTTTAAAACTGGGTGACCTTTAATGCCTTGTATACTAAACATGCTGTCCTTTCTTTAAACGTTTTTTGGAGGCTCTCCAGGGCTTTGTTTCAAGCAATGATAATAAAATTATTTATATGACTTTATAACCTCACAACAAGATGAACCTAAAGCAATCTCATCACCCTCTATTCACCATATGGAACTCAAATATCTTGTTTTCTCCTAAGAAGCCAAATATACAATTGAAGGATAGAGATTTATCACTATAAACTTGTTTAACATGGTGTATTGAATACATGTATTTTTAAAATCTATATTACTTTTTAGAAACTATGGAAATAAATATTTGTAGTTTTTATATGAACCAGGGATTGTTCTAGGAAATAAACAAAACAGAATTAAACAGGCAAAAATACTTACCATCATAATGCTTCCATTCTGGTGGACGTTTTTTGTTTTTAATTAAAAACACAAACGGCCCCTCTCCCCTGAACTCCTGACTCATATCTAACTGCTTGCTTGACATCTCCTACTGACTGTATTACAGACAACTCTAATGTCTGCAAAACAAGCTCTCAATCTTTCCCCTATCACCCACCCAATCTGTTTTATTTGAAATCTCCCTTGACCCATTTTAGTTAAAAACAATTCCATCCATTCAGTTGCTCAGGACAAAATTTGGACTTCATCATTCACAATTCCTATTTCCAATCCACCAGCAAACCCTGTATATTCTTTCTTCACTATATCCCTAGAACTTCACCATTTTCTCACACCCTCCAGGGCTAACATCTTGGTTCAAATCACCATGATCTCACACTTGAATTATTATATAGTTTCCTAACTGACCTCACAGTTTCTTCCCTACCTAAACTATTTTCAACACAGAAGCCAGAGAGATCCTTGAACAACAGCAAGATGGTAAAATAGGAAGTCCCAGACTGTCTGTCTTCCCTCAGAGACATCAATTTAACAACAATACCTGGATCAATTCCCTTTGTGTGAAATGCGGAAATCATTTAAGAGGCTCTTCCACTTAAGTAAGTGCAAAACCAGCCATAGCAAAGCCCGTATGAAAATTCCTGGCACCCTCCCACCTTAGTCCCTTTCCTTGGCACAGGGCCACACAATTGGGAGGAAACTCCCAGCTCCCAGAGTCTCCCTAGGAAGGAAAAGAGAAGACTGGACTGCAGTTCAACATGCTGACTGTTCAGGCGGGCTGCCAGATGGGCTGCCTTCTGTCTCGCCTGTCTCGGAGTGCTGTTGGGCCATGGCAAACTCTAGATGCCTGGTCATACTCTACATGGCGTACTCTAGACACGAAGAACAAACCAGAGCTAGCCAGCGTGCTGCTGCCCCAGAGGACCCGTGGGACAACTGACACAGGCTGATTCAGCCTGGCAGTCTCTCCTTCAGGGGGAAAGTGGAGCATGCATCCATTCTAACTTTTCTGGGGGCTTCCTGAGGGACTGGTTTCTGTCCCACCTATCTTGGACTGCTGATAGGATACGGCATACTCTAGATGCTTGGGGGCCTGAGAACAAAAAAGAGCTGGTAGCTTGCTGCTGCTCCAGAGGACCTATGGCACAGCAGATAGAGGCCAAGAGATACTTTCCACCAAGGATCTTACATCCAGAAAAATGATCTTTCAAAAATGAGGGGGGAAATAACATTCCCAAATAAATAAAAACTTGCTAGCTGATCTGGCTTATAAAAAATACTAAAGGCAGTTCTTCAGGCTGAAAGCAAGTGACACCAGACAGAAATCTGAATCCATGCAAAATATCAAAGAGCACCAGTGAAGGTAATTATATAATTATAAAGGATGATATAAATGCATTGTTTCTTCTTCCGTTAAGTGATTTAAAAGTTATATAAAATAATATGTATATAAGTGCATTGTCGGACCTATAGCACATATAAAAGTATATTTGACGGTAACATCATAAAGGAGGTGGTAACTACAAAGTGGTACTTGAGTAAGGAATTGAGACCAGGTAAGAGCTCAAATCCACAGGACTAAATGGAGAACCAACAATGATAAATAGGGTTAGCATAATATATGTTATAAGTGTATACTTTTTCCCTTTTCTTCTCTCAGCTTCTTTATATTACATAAAATTATATAAAGTGATAATTAAAATGATATATTATTAGGCTTGTAGCACATATAGATCTAGAAATAATGTTGGGGAGGAAGACATTTCCTCTACCCCCCGAGCTTCTTCTAGCTGGTCTAAGAATCAAATTGACAGACACATGAACAGGAGAAAAAGCAGTTTAATAATGTATGTATGGGGAAGCCATAAACATGGATTCCAAAGACAGTCAGAAACAGTGAGGTATGTATGTCATCCTGCACCAAGGAGAAGGGGTCTGAGACTCTAAAGGAAAGGGAAATAATTCACAGGAATATGAAGAGAGTAAATGTTTGATACAAAAAATAGTTGATGGGCCACACAGAAAGTGGGTGGGGATGGATGAGGGAGTGGTACAAGAGGAATTTTAGCAGACTTAGCCACTTCTCTCCCTCTCTGCCACACCTAGTTTACATTATAATACAATTATCTAAGGTGATAACCTCTATCTAAATTATTTTTATGCAGTTGTGGGGTGAGAGATCAAATTTTCTTTCTGAGTCTTTTGGGCCTTGATGCTTTTCAGCTCAAAATAATGTGCATGTCACAATGGCCCATCTTGGGGTGGCCTGCCCTTGGTCTTTCCAATAGTTACCATTAGTAGTACGAAAAGGAGAGATGAGAATAGAGGTATATAATTCTACAGAGAATGGAGCATACCGTTATCACATTTTTCTTTAAAGAGCTAAAGAAAAATAGCCAACCCCAAATTCTATATTAGATGATGACATCCTTCACAAAAGACTGAAATAAAGACATTTTTACATAAAGAAAAGCTAAGAGAATCTGTCACCCGCAGACTTGCACTCAAAGAAATGCTAAATGATTTCTTCACAATGGAAGTGATGCCTGGTGGAGGCTCGGATCCACAGTAAGGAATGTACAGCACTAGAAATAGTGAATTAGTGGGTGAATACAAAAGCTCCTTGAAAGAAAAATATGGGCGGGGGTGGGGAGGGAGGAAAGCATTTAGAAAGAAGCATTTAGAAATATGCTTCAAAAATTCTGAAGGGAGATAATGTCCTACATAACATTATATATTTAACCAAACCAATAACTGATAACAAGGGTTGAAAAATCTCATGTTCAGACTTTTAAAACTCTTCTCATACACCCTTTCTCAGAAGTTGCTAAATGACGTGTTCCACTGAAGCAAGGGTGCAAAACAAGGAAATAAACACAATATCCAGAAGACAGAGGCTCCTACATGGGAGAGAGGTAAAAGGAATGCCAAGACCCATTCTCAAGAATTCTGAGCCAGTGGGTTGGGAGTGGGGTCCATGCAGTTGTACTTTTAATACGTGCTGGTGATTCCAATGCAAAGCCTGACTTAGGAACCACTGATATATATTTTCTTGTCTGATTTTATAATAACCCTGTGAAGTAAGCACACCAAATACTGCTTTCCTCATTCCACAAATGGAATCAAAGTCATACATGTAATAAATAGCAAATTAGGATTAGAATTCACCCATGTTTTGAGATAGTTGAGACATTTTCTTATTGCTGAAATATGATCATAATAGTGTTTCTCAAACTTTGTTTGCAGAACACCAGCACCAGAATCTGCTGGGGTGTTTAAATTGCAGCTTCTGGGCACCGTCCAGCAGAGATTGCCTTTTAAGAGGTCTGTGACCGGCCTGTAATTTGAATTATTAGCGACTGCCCCATGCTCTCTTCACTCAGTGAAGTTTGGGAAGCCTTATTTATAACTGCTCAAAAGTGATTCCTTCCAAAGAAAATGGAGTGAGGAGCCACTGCCAGCACATAAGGTACCTTTGTGTAAAGTACAAAAAGATCTCTCTTCTGGAAAGTATGGTAAATAGATGCCCTTCTCTCCTGTAGCCAGAGTCAGGACATGGAAAGAAGTAGAGGAAGAATGTGATTTCAGCTGCCAGTTATCCCCTGGCTCAGGTGTCTCTGTGCATGGCAAAATCAATGAAAACATTTTGGGGAAGGAATCATTTGTATATAGAAATTTGATGTTCATGTTAGCAATGATGTTATTGATTCAAGGGCTATTTTTATTTAGATTTCATTGCATGCTGGCTAAATGTACAATTTGAGCCCAGTCACATTAGAATACGGTCAAACCTCATAAAGGAACAAATTGAAAACCCTGGTTTAGTAGAAGCTTTCCAGTGTTTTGCAATCCTTGTTAACCCATCCTTTCCCCACTTCCTGGCTTAGATTTTGGAGTTACTGTTATTCCCTTTCTGAAATCCTCCAGTATTTCCAAAACTTTATTTAAATGGGGCCCAATCTCTCAATTGAATGAAAACGTGTAGGATAACTCTCTTCACTTTGTATTTTCTCATTCCCACATGCCGTGTATACCTGTGACTTTTTGGCGATGCATCTGATGTTAGCTGGGGAGAAACATCTGCATATGATGTTGCTGTACCTGTTTGCTCATTTGCATTACGTTCTTTTGATCTTTATTTTTTAAGCCCCTCACAGTTTTTTCCCTTCACTTACCATATGTGGTCGCAGGGCACATATTCAATACCCTGCCAGTGAAAACACAAACTTGAGCTAGTAGTATAAAAAGGAAAACAATACCAGAGGTGTAATTCCTGTTACAAACTTTTAAATACTTTAGGATATTTGTAAAATAAATTTTTCCCCAAACTCCTAAGATTTTCTAAGATTTCAGAGTGAGCAGCTTCCTTTGGATAAAAGCCAGGTAATCAGGTTTGCGATTCCTATTGCCCCTGGGAGAATATAAGATGGCACTCTAAAGTTGCAATTCCTTTAGCCTGAGCATGAGAGATGCTTGTACCACTAGTGTTCTACATGGTCTGCCTGAAATAATGTCCTATTTGTTTTGTTCAAACCTCAAAATGCAGCCATCACTTCTCATTACCGTAACTGCTACTACCCTCCCACCCTGATCTGGGTGTCTGTCACTTCTCATTTGGATGACCTGCTAATTGATCCCCCTGTTTCCATCCTAGTTACTCTCCAGTTTGTTCTCAGCAGAGCAGCCACATTGATCCTAATAAAGCATAGATCAAATCATATTCTTCTCTGCTCAAAACACTTTGATGGCTTCACATCTCTTTCTGAGTAGAAGTCAACATTTAATTGGGGGCCTATGTGTCCCTAAGCAGTCTCCCCTACTTTCTTACCTATCTGGTCTCATCCCATACTGTTCTTCATTTATCTCACTGCAGTCCTCTAGCTTCCTTGAACACCCCATGCATGCCCCTGCCTCAGAGCCTTCGCAATGGCTGATCCCTCTGTCCAGTGCTTTTCCTTTGGAAATCTTTATGGATAACTCCCTCATCTCTGCAAGTCTCTCTCTGCAGAAATTGCACCTCTTACCCCCACCACCAGTCTTTCTTACTTCATTGTTTTCCATAGCCTTTCACCAATTCACATGTTACATACTTTTCTTATTTGCTTGTTGCCTGACTCCCTAACCACCACCACCACCCCACCACCCCCGCCAAAAAAAGTTCCATGATGGCAGGGATTTTTGTCTGTTTGTTCACTGCTTTTTCCCCAAAGCCTAGAATGATGCCTGGTGTGTCTCCAGGGTTACTTGTTGAATGGCTAAACAGTTGAGTGGATGGGTGGATGGTTAACAGCAGATATGTCTGGATTCATTGCCTTTGATAAGGATGTCTTGCTTTTGGAGTCAGTCAGACCTGGGTTCAAATCCTGGCTTGATTATTTATAATCTTGGTGCTTCCCATATATAAGCAGAATCTAGTACAGAATAGCCACTACAATAATGTCAGAGGAATGAGATATGTTACCTTGTATTTCGGATTCACCATCTTCATCTATAAAATATATATAATGATTTCTGTCTGACAGTGCTGTTGTGAAGATTAAATGAGAAAATGTGTGTTACGTTTCTATAAAAGTTTCATGGGGCTGCTGCAACAAATTACCACAGTGTGGTAGCTTAAAATAACAGAAATATATTTTCTCATAGTTCAGGAGGCAAAAAGTCTGAAATAAAGGTGTCAGAAGGGTTGTTTCCTTCTAGAGGCTCTGAGGGAGAAAACATAGCATGCCTGTCTCCTAGCTTCTGGTGGCTGCCAACAATCCTTGGCATGCCTTGGTCTGTGGGAGTATAATCCCAATCTCTGCCTCTTGTCTTCACATGTCTTTCTCTCTGTGTTTCTGACTCCTCCATGTCTCTGTTTTTTTCTGTGTCCAAATATCTCCTTATAAAGAAACTAGTCACTGGATTTAGGGCCCATCCCAAATCCAGTATTATTTCATTTTGAGTTCCTCAAATAATTAATCTGCAGAGACCTTACTTCCAAATAAGGTCACATTCTGAGGGTCTGGGTGACCATGCATGTTTAAAGGACACTATTAAAACCACTAGAGTTCCTAACCCATAGTAGAAACTCCAGTAAATTTAACTTCCTATTAATGCTCCTATTTGATGATGGAGAAGGACACAAAATACTACTGTAAAATTGAAAATTGTATCATTTTTTAATATTTGGGTGAAAGATATTATACACATTTGTTCCAAAACTGGTTGAATGCTACATGAACAAATGTCTACTTTATTTTTTATTTTTCCCTCTCTAGATATTTAATAAAAGAAACTTGGCATTGTAGACATTTGTCAACTCTGTGACTTAGGGGTCCTGATTATGCATATTTCATTTACTTCTGTGGGGAGAATAATTTTCCCTCTTCCCTTCTAGATTCTTGGCTGAGACTCCCCTCTAATAAATGACAAATTATCAGGAAACAAACAGAAGTTTCATAGCACGGGTATCTCCCGTATAAGTGGAAGAGACGTAGGAAAACTAGCTCCCTGAAATGGCCTAAGCCACCACCGTAAACACAATTTTGAATGAAAGACAATAGACGAAGTTGGGTGGGGAGGAGCCAGGTTTTCAAACAAAGCCCAGTAAAAAAGATTAAGGTTGTGTAGGTAGAATTACAATATTTCCAGAATCTCTCGCCTGGCCTTAGTGCATCTCCATATCAGTAGGTGTTTCCAAGGGATAGAGAGAAGTTAGTTCATCTCCATATCAATAGGTGATTACAAGGGGTGTGGAAAGTGAGCACGCACCTGGACCAGAGTGGTTTGGTGGGGACTTCACAATGGGGTCATGAGAGACACGGACAAACGGGAGTAGATGACTTCTTGTAAGCAGTAAATGGGTTTCTCTAACTTTATATTTCCTTTTAATGATTTTGGCTTCAAACGTCTATTTGCCACAGGTTAGGAGCACATTTTCCCCCAAGAGTTATACTTGGCAGTAGTCGGCAGGAATTCTGAACCCAAAATCTGACTTCATGGGTGTGATGCTTGGGCGGGCTCCCCCGAGAGATGGTGGAGAGATACCCGGAAACCCCTCAGTGGATGGTGGGGAGGCTCTGGTGGCTGCTGCAGGAGGGACACCTGGGGATGGTGCAACTTCATCTGGGAACACCCCATCTGTGGAGCTTCCACTCGGGGAGATCCCAGTAGGTACTTGGTCTAAGGTAAAGTACCCCCTAGATGGGTGGGTCCTTTAACTGGGAAAGGGTGGAGACACTGGAAGCTGTGAAATTAGCCCTCCATGAGATAGAACACTACTTAGAGGCCCTGAGTGGCTGTGTGGAGGCTAGGATTGTGGGATTTTTTTTTTTCTCAAGATATTGGAAAGAGTTATTGAGGAGAGAGACACACTTCGGTGATGCTTGGAGGAGCTGGGTGATGATGTATAGGATGACCTTAAGAAAGACAGACAGTTATTGAGAAGTCAGGTCACCCTCCTGAAAGATGTGTTAACTGCAATGGATGAGGTAGCAGGAGAATCCGTGTTGCAAGAGGCCACAGGGGAGGTGGAGAACAGAGCAGTGCCTTCAGCCCTGGAGATGGTACAGGAGATATCAGGGGGGAGGGAGAGGGGGTGGGGCCAAGAATGGCAATGTTGCCAAGGCACCAGCCCCTCCAGTATTAAAGGCCTCCCTGGCTGTAATTAAGAAAATAAAACGCAAAAATGGCAGGCTCCTCAGGGGGAGGAGAATCCCCCTCCCCAGGTTGTGGAGAACTCCATGCTCCACCCCTATACCCAGGTTGAACCGCTGTATATGGGCATTCAGTTTTGGCAGAAGCCGTCAGAACCTGTGCCTACATTACTTTTGTGTCTTTGGGATATAGGTGTGGAAAATATTGTTGCGTCTGGTTCTGAAATCAGTAGACTGGCTTTCCTGATGACTCACTCTTCCCTCTGGCAGTGGTTTCAAAGTGCCCATTACAATCCAGGGGATCAGTAGCTTTTCTGGATTGGCTGACAGCAGCCATCAGGGCAGTTTGACCTAATCAGGGTGATTTACCATTTTTACCCACTAGCTGGAAAATGTATGCAGAGCACCAGCAAGTGTTACGGGAGTTGGGCATGAAGAATATAATCTGTAATATGGGCACTCAGGGCACTGATGAGGAGTTGTTCACTGAGGGAATGAGAAATCTGTTGCTCCATACAGCTCCCCCATCTGTCTTTGGGTCCCTAGTGACTATTCTTGTCCCCCACATAGGGAAACCCATAAGTGAGACTATTCGTACTTTAGCAGATCTGGGGGAGGTTGAGACAATAAGGGCACAGAAGGAAGTATGGGCTATGACTGAAAGGAGAGGTGCAAAGGGCCCTGTGAAGATCTTGAGGACCCAGATGTGGGTTGATTTGATAAAGGCAGGGTAGTGAAAGAAAAACTTGATGGGTAACCCAGTAAGATCTTGTTAGAACTGTGGCACCAACTAAAGCCAAAACAGCAGTTCTAGTTTCTGAGGTCCAGGAAACAGAAGCTGGAGGCAAAGCCTCATATCTGGCCTGTGTCCCTGCAAGACTTCGTAGGGGACAGTACTCAGGCTCTACCTGGGCCTTCACCCACACAGGATAATGATTGGGCATCATGGTTTGACTGAGGTGGGGCTCAAGGTCCCCACCTTGAGGGACATGGTGGGGACCGGATGCCACATGTAGAATTAGCAATTCATTGGTCCCCCATGAATGTACAAGATTTTCTGGTTCTGGTGGACACAGGAACTAACTGTTCTCTGATTTATGGCAACCCTGACCATTTTCATGGGACCCCTGCTGTGATAGATGGCTATGGGGGTAAGGCAATTAGAGTGAAGGAAGTCCAAATCCTATTGGGGATAGGGCATTTAACCCCAAAATAAATATACAGTGTACATTTCTCCCATCCCTGAATATATCTGGGGATGAACATCATGCAGGGCCTGTGGCTACCTGCACAGTCCCAACATTTGTCACAGACTTGTAGCCCTGGACTTGGCCACATGGAAGAAACCGCTAAGGGTGCGGCTGTATCACTACATTAATGATATTATGCTCATGTCTCATTCTCTTTCAGATTTAGCAGGGGCATTTCCTAGACTGTTGCAACATCTACAGGAAAAAGGATGGGCTGTGAACAACACTGAGGTTCAGGGTCCTGGTTTGTCTGTAAAATTCATGAGGGTTGTCTGGTCGGGGAAAACTAGTTATTCCAGAAGCGGGCATAGACCAGGTCCAGGCTTTCCCTACCCTACCACTGTGGCAGTATTACAAGAGTTCTCGGCCTTTGGGGTTACTGAAGAGTGTTTATCGTGCACTTGGCACAAATTCTGAAGCCCTTACACTGGATGGTATGAAAGAGATCAGGTGGGACTGGGATGAAACATGTGCAGCTGCTTTTACTACTGCAAAGCAAGCAGACAAGACTGTACAGGCCTTGAGTGTAATGGACTCATCAAAGCCCTGGGAGCTAGAGGTTCATGTAACCAAAGATGGTTATGGATTGGGTCTTTGGCAGTGGCTTGAACGGTCATGCCAACCTATGGATTCTGATCAGAACTATGGAAAGGAGCAGAGGTCTGGTACACTTTGACAGAGAAGCAACTGGCTTCTATGTACCATGTCTTGCTGGCTGCGGAGCCCATCAGGAGAACAGTTCTGACCATGGTAATAACCACCTATCCCATCGCGGGGTGGGTGCAAGACTGGACCCACAGGTCATGGATCAGAGTAGAAAAGATGCCTACAAAAGCCAAATAGGGTGCATATTTACAGCAGTGCAGTACCTTCTCCAATAACTCCTTAAGTAGAGAACTCCAACACTTACTGGGGCCAGTGATATATATCAGCTGAAAGCAGGAGGAACTTGCTTTTGAGCCATTGGTAGCTGAGAGTCCTTATCAGGAGGGAAAAGCCCCTATACCTGAAGATCCTTGGTATACACATGGCTCCAGTTGTGGGCAGCCCCCAAAGTGAAGGGCCTTGGCTTTCCATCCTAAGACTGAGACAATATGGATGGAGGATGGAGAGTGGAAGAGCAGTCAATGGACTGTTGCGGGCAGTAAGGCTTGTGATCAGCCAGGAGCCCTTCCTTATGGTTGTCTGAACCGAGAGCTGTGCCGTCTATTGGGGCTTGACCCTGTGGCTACCGACATGGTTTTATGCCGACTGGATGGTTGGTCACCGGCCCCTTTAGGGGCAAGAGTTGTGGCAAGGCCTATGGGCCTCTAGTCAGACTAAGACTGTTACATATATCATGTGACTGGCCATTTGCCTTTGGCATGCCCAGGGAATGATGTAACAGACACATTGGCCCAGGTGCATTAGCTAGAAGGAATGCCTGCCTCTGATGTAGCCCAATGGTTACATCAATGTTTGTTACACACAGGGCAAAAGAGAATGTGGGCTTTAGCCCATTGGTGGGGCTTGCCGTTGACCTTTGAAGAATTCAGCAGAGCCTGGAAGGAGTGCCTGTGTGCTCTAAGAGGGACTTAAAGTCCCGCAGCAACATGGGACAATAGTAAAGGGGCCGATACCCCTTGTCAGGTGGCAGATAGGCTATATTGGGCCTCTGCCCATATCAGAAGGGTAACAGTATTCCATGACTTTTGTGGACACAGCTACTGGACTGGTTGCTTTTCCTGAACATCGTGCAGATCAGCAAATGACCAAAAGGGGCCTAGAGCATGTCTTTGCAGCCTACTGCTGACCACAGTTGATTGAGAGAGATCAAGGCACCTGCTTTTCTGAACATGAGTTAGAAGAATGGGTGTAGCAATTAGGAATAAAGTGGAAGTTTCATGTACCATGTAAGTCTACCAGGGCAGGCATGATAGAGAGGTGCAATGGTTTGTTGAAATCTGGCCTGAAGTCGGACACCAATAGTCTATAGGGCTGGTCAGTTTTCTTATGAACAGTGCTATGGTGTTTGAATGAGAAGCTCTAAAAAGGCACCTTGAGCTCGGTGGATACGCTAAGACACATTGCTGCCTCTCCTATACAACTGTATGTGCAAACCAAGGAGGAGTTACTGAAGCCAGGATATGGCCAGCAGAGCAACATCCTGCTGCCAGCACCTACTGCATTAAGCCCTGGAGACTCTGTTGAATGGACGTGGCCCTGGAAATTTTGACACATGGACCAGTGATGACTGGCCCTTCTGGCACCTTGGGGAAAAGGCCTGGAAGCTGGCTTCCTGTGTGTTCCTGGAATAACAGTTGAATGTCCCCCAAAGGTCATGGTAGTGTACCCAAAACATCCAGGAGGTAAGAGCATCTTGCAGGGAAGTTTTGTTTTATCTTTATGGCCAGTGCATGTACCTCCCATAGCCCTATATATTGACCCATCTGTACTCCCACAGGGAGGGGGCTGAAAGTCTGGTATACTAGATGCTGGGGCCTGCCGGCAGGAGTCGAACAGTTCCTGAGTGGGGGCGTCGGGCTGTATATACAAGATGACAGGAGGGCAAACTGTCTGTTGCAGAATGCAGAATGCAAAGAAGCTTTATTCTGGCATGGCTTATATACACATGAACTGCCTACAGATTAGATTCACACACCTTTCTCAAGGACCTCAATCCAATCACTTAAGTATTGCCCACAGATCAATCCAATCAGACATTAATCCAATACTTAAGTCACATATGCCTGGGGGCATCTGGTCCAGGTGTCTGGCCTTGAGATAAGACCTTCCTGCATTCCTGAGATACTTGTACCTGGAATTTAGGAAACTTTTCAAGGTTTCTTTCAGAGTCAGGCCCGGTTCAGGCCTTAGATGGAGACTAGGCACAAAAACATAATCAGTCCTGTCCTGTACTCTTGCTCCTTCTGTCCCAACCCCTCTCCACAACTAGACCAGGACCAGATCCCATTCCTGCCACGGTCCTATCACAGGACTACTCTCTTGCATTCATCCTACCTGATGAACGAGATTTGCTTATGCTGGTGTCATTAAAAGATGTATGTTATGGCCCTTAATGTTATTTTTTTCTACACTTGTGCCTTGGACCCACCCACTTGCTGAGTGTGCAGGGAACTCCCTCCCAGTTCAGCTACTGGCATCCTGTGGAGTGGTCGATCTATTGACGTAATCTCCATAGGACTTTCAATCCAGCTGGATCCCCCAGCTTGAGAATTATCATGGTTTTATTGCTGTTGTTATTGTATGTTATTAGTCTTGGTACAGTGCTCTAGTTTTCTTGTGGAGAGCCATTGCAGAAAATGGGGAGTGAGTAGATAGTGAGGCAAGATTTCTGGAGGGGTGTGGGTAAAATTGCAATATTTCCAGAATCTC
>JAVSCE010014755.1:0-86072 GCA_032199065.1 Smutsia gigantea
CTGGATATCTGCTCAGCTGCCCCCTCCCTGCCCCCAGCACGCACTCAGAGCCAGCATGGCACTGCCCTCCTTGGGGGAAGGCAGCCCAGGAGGCACAGGTGGCTTGAGGCTAGTCCAGCTAGCGCCCAGTGGGGGCTGGCATGGGAGACAAGAGCGAGCTGGGGGATTAGGTAAGAAGGTGAGTTAGGTAATGTCTCAGTCTCGGAAGGTATTGAGCTGGAGCCCACTGGCCTTTCAGGCTGACACAGAGGCTGAGGGTGAGATGGAGAGGCAGATGGAAGAGCAGGAGGAGGAGGAGGAGGAGGCAGAGGGGAAGGAGACAGAAAAGGGGGAGAGGGAAGGGGAGAAGGGAGAGGGGGGAGAAGGGGGAAGGGGGGGAGGAAGAGGGGGAGCGGGGCTGTGGGCTCAGCCCTGGACGTCCAGGCTGGTCTCCCTGCTTCTCAGCTCCTCCAGCTGCCTGTCCCACCCCCACAACCACTACCTTGTGCTGTGCCCCCCAGCTCCTTCCCAACCTGGGCTGCCCTGCCTGGCGTCTTGCTCCTTCCTCTGAGCCCCAGCCTGCTTACCATCCAGGGACTCCTCTTCTGTCCCCTCTCAGCCACTGTCCAGCAGAGAGGACCACACGCTGGGAAGAGTAGTCACCCCATCCTGGCTGCCAGGCAGAGGGACCCCAGTCTGGGGACCTGTGCAGGTCTCATGAGGCCTTGCCTCTGGACACCTGGGCCTCAGTTTCCCTGGGCACACCTTGGAGGTGGGTCAGCGCCCCACCCCGCTCCAACAATGGGATTCTGGGCTGGGTCAGACTAGGGGTCAGGTGGGAGGTGTAGCTGGGGCTCAGGGGCTGCTTAGTCCCTGCATCCATCCTTGCACAGAGAGGAGGAGGGGTCTAGCAGGTTGCCAGGGAAACAAGGCCCAACAAATAGTCCCCCCCACAGGCCTGTGGGCCTCTGTGGCAATGACCTCATCTGCCCACCAACCTTGTGGTGTGGGGGGTCCTGGGTGTGCAGGGGGGCTACAGCACCCGTGTTTGTGCTGGGCCCTCATCCATGGAAACGGCTGGAGCTTGGTGGAGGGGCAGAGCCTGAGCCTGTGGTTATTAGCTGGGCAGCCAGCGATCCCCTCCGAGAGCAGGGAGAGGAGGGGAGGGGAGAAGTAGGGTGAGAAGTTCAGAGGGGCTGGGAGAGCAAAGGGAAGGGGTGAGGAGGAAGAGGAGGAGAGAAGGGGGAGTGAGGGGAAGGTCAGAGATGGGGGGAGGAGAAAGGGAGATGAGGAGGAGGGAGGAAGGGAGTGGGGAGGGAGGAGGGGCAGGAGGGAGGAGGGGAGTGGGGAGGGAGGAGAGGCAGGAGGGAGGAGGGGAGTGGGGAGGGAGGAGGGGCAGGAGGGAGGAGGGGAGTGGGGAGGGAGGAGGGGCGGGAGTGGAGAGTCTGGGTGGGGTGAGGAGCCCAGTGGGGGAGTCCCTGGCCCCCTCTGAGAGGCTGGGACTCGGAGCTCCTGGTCACCATCAGGTAACAGACGTGATGTGTTGGGGGACAGGAGGCTCAGGGCTGGGGGGCCAGCTGCAGGCATGAGGACCTCGTCAGGACGTGGTGTGACGTCCCCTGGGGCTGTCCCTGAGACCCATGCACCGGCAGGGGCTGTCATGTCCCTGTCTGCAGGCTAAGCACGCTGGCTGCTTCCGGACAGGCCACCCCACAGGCCCGGGCACCCTGCAAGCTGGTGGCATGCGCAGTCGCCCGTGGCGACCTCAGTCCACGGAATTATGTCATGTGGCTGGGTGTGCGTGACCGAGGTGCCCCTGTGCGCCTCGGGGGAGGTGCCGCCCTTCCTCTGCTCTGCACGCGCCGCCCGCAGCCTTCACCGGGGATTCACGCGGCATTCAGGGCACCTTGTCTGTGAAGAAGGTCCGCGCAGACTCCAGTCTGCTTTCTGCCATCGCCAAGGACACCAGGTTCTTTTTCTTTTTCCAACTCGAGGTGCACAACGCCGCGCATTCATTTCTCCCAAATGTGCTGGGCGCTCCCTCGGAGCCGCCCTCTGCCTCGCCTTCTGGATTTCGGGGGTTTCAGACGACATGGAAGTGTCCACAGAGTCGCTGGGGGGCTCTCGGGAGATTTGCCAAAAAATGACACTGAAGGTCGAAAAATCGTTCCCAGCCCAGAAGGAAGTCTAGGGTACTCGGTACCCTCGGAAAGATGGGGGAAAGGGTTCTGGGAAGCAGGAAAAGAATCTGTGGAAAAGGAACTATGGAAATAAAAGCGAACCCCTGGAAATGAAAATTGGAGGGTGAAAAAAAAAAACGTTTTTAATGAAAATTTGAAAGATTAAGCCCAAGAAACCTAGTGGGAAAAAGGAAGGCCAGCTTCTTCCTGGGCGTCTTCCGGCTGGGGCGGTCACGTGACAGCACTAGCCATTCCCGTGAGGAGGGTGCTTTCCCCAGTAAAAGGCAAAGCTGGTTAAGAGAACGCCCATCACCTCCACCCACCACCCCACCCAACCTGCCCTAACTGGACTACAGGCCTTGATGGCGGCTGGCTGTGGACTTCCTGGGGTCACGAGCACCAGGGCCACGCAGGAAGGCAAAGGAGGAAACAGGAAAGGCCAGGCCCCCAGTGTCGCTGGAGAGCTGTTGCACGAGCCCCACCCCCTCTTCTGTTCCTGTCCCGTGCGGGTGTTTGCTTGAGCTCCGTTGGCTGGGTTTATTATCTGCCGCCCAGGTCAGGCCTGACCACCTGCACGTGGAATGCCAAGCATCTGTCATCGGCTGGACCCAACGGAGCCAGGCTGTCCAGGCTTGAGGGCTGGTCTCCTCCTTCCTCGAGTCCAGGCCTTGCCAGGCCTACGAGAACCTCAGAATGAGCATCTGGGGCAGGTGAGCACCAAGGTCATGTCTGTCACATGCCCTGCTTGGTACGTTATGTGAAGTGCAAACAGGGAGCAAGGCTCTTGGGTGGGCTGGGTAGGGTCAGGGCTGAGGACTGCCTCCTCTGTCCCCTGCCTCACTTCTCGCTCCTCCCTTTACACAATTCAAAAACATCTCACAGGAACACTATTGATTAAAGCAGTGCTGTGATCAGCTGAGAGGTGGTCCTGCCCACATCCCTGGGAAATGCCTGGGTTGACTCATTCCGTTAACAGAGTTTATACTTCTGAGTGGAGGACCCTGGGGTAATGTTTTATTCTCACTGTAACTTTATTTTGCTTGATTTAACTAGTCTAAAAAGTGGAAGGGGTCTGAGTGTCTCACTCTGGCTCCAGGATGAGGGGGCAGGGAGGCGTGGCCTGCCCACCCACTGCTAAACACACCCTTACTGAGCACCTTGTATATATGCAGATGTTGAGCTGAGGATGTAAACAGAACTAAGACTCTTCGCTTAAGGCAGGAGGGATGTTTTCAAGACACTGCACCCCACAAGGAACAGCAGACTGCTGGCTTTGATTACAGCGGCGGCCACCACCGCAGGAAGGGGAGAAGACGGCTCCAGTGTCTGCCCACAACTAGCCCCTGCCAGAGAGGAGGATACCCCGCCCACAGGAAGTGGCTCACCACGTGGGGCCTGCAGATGCCAGGCTGCGCCAGGACGCCCTGGTCATGCTGGCTGCAGGCAGGACTCACACCTGAGAAACGGCCATGGCCCCAGGGCACCTGCCCTGTCTGGGTGCTGGTCCACATGCCCGGAGCAGGTGTGCTCCTTAGACGAGGCGAGGGGGTGCACAGCAAGTGGCCTGGTGCAAGAGCGGGGCTGCAGGCCCTGGACTGTACCTGGGCTACAGGACTGCTCAGGTAAACTGAACACACACAAATGGGCACAGGACGACCACATCCCCAGAAACGGCACCTGGATGCAGACTCAAGGGCAAAGGCAGCATTCTGGGGGCCTGATATGCAGGGCTAGCATTCCTGCAGGGGCAAGGGGGCCAGGGGTTTGTAGGCCTTTAGTTGAGGGAGGGCTGGCCCTGGCATCAGGGTGCCCACGGAGGAGAGACTGAGAGTGAAATGGAAGAAGCTGTGAGGGCAGGGTTGGCAGGAGGTGAGAAAGGGGTGCCTCGGGGCGTGGCCAGGTGAAGGTATCGGGTGGAGTGGCCAGCAGGGATGGTGTCTGGGGAGGAGTTCTTCCCAGGGAGGGTAGGTCTGAAAGCCCCATTCCCACCCCCTGGCAGGGTCCTTCTCTGGAGCAAGCTCCCCCAGGGCACCCCTGCCCCCTGCATTCGGAGTGGAGCTGAGTGGGAGCAGTGGGCACCAGCCCTCCAGCTGAGGGGTGAGGTGAGTGGGGACTCCTCCCAGCCACACTGAGGGTAGGGGTGGTGAGCTGGTCTAGGAGCCAAGGGTAGTCTGGAAGGGGCGGGTGGAAGGGCAAACAAGGCAGAGGGACTTATAAGCAGTGCATATAAGTGTGAGTGTGCATGTGTGTATACATGTGAAAGTGCATGTAAGAAGGCATGTGAATGTGCATGTGAGAGCATGTGAATGTGCATGTGTGTCGTGTGCATGACAGAGGGTGTGAGAGCATGTGTGTTGTCTGTGTGCATGTGTGAGTGCATGTGAGTGTGTGAGCTGAGATTTCTGGGAGGGCCCTGGGTCCCAGAGGAGCTGGGGGTGCGGTTAAGCCAGTTCCCCCTTGTGGGTCACTGAGGTTATGGGATCCATGTGCCCTGGGCAGCCGGAGCAGGGCCTGGAAGCTTCTGGTATGTGGAATTGCAGGCCGTGCTCCGGGTGTCCTAGGGCCGGGTGGTGTGGACTGTCATGGAGACCCGGCCCCACCAATTTAGGCCCGGGCATAGATCCTGGTGCAGGCTGAGGTGTCATTTGGGGGCAAGTCCTCCTGGTGTTCCCTGTGCAGTATGATTCTGCATCTGGACTCACAATCCCAGCTCTCTGCCCTGTGGGGTGTGGAACTTCCGTGGAGCTCACCTCTCAGGAGGCACCCAGAGAAGGCAGGAGCTCTCTGAAAGCCACCCTGGAAAGGATGTTGTTCGCCATCACCGATGGTGGCCAGTGACGGTGATGTCGCTGGGGGCAGGGGGGCAGTTTCCACGCCAAATAGCTCACCAGGGCCACATGTGATGAGCGCATGAAGCTGAGGATGACATGGGGGCTATAAAGGTTTTATTACCAGCGTCTGGGCCTGCTGGTCCTCGCCTGGCTGCTGCCTGGGTCTGATTTCTGCCAAGTATGTGACTTGTCGCGCTGGGGAATGTCTCAGCGGTGAGGCTGGGCCCGATTCCCATGCCCCACAAGCAAGGGGGGGTCTTGGGTCATGCCTCCACTCCCCCACCTGCTCGGCAGCTGACATCTTGGGGTACACAGTGATGCTCAGTGTGAAATAGGCTTGGAGAACACAGGTGGGCCTCACAGAAACCAGCTCTTCTTGAGACGGGGTCCCCTTGACGCTCATGCCAGGGGTCAGCTGTCCAAGCCCCACAGCCCTCTCCCTGTCCTGGAGGGCTGATTGCCACTGGCAGCACCTGGTCCGGGGGGGTTGGAGGGGCTTGCGAGGGTCCCCAAGGTACCCAACTGCTCTGCACACTTGGCGTGGTGGAAGCCTGTGGCTGCATCTGTTGGCAGTGACATACCTCCCAGGCTGGTTCTGTGCGGGGCTGGCAGGCACTGTCCCCAAACCCGCCCTGAGTGGCCTGGGTAGCAGCAGGCCTGGTGAGGGCCCACCCACTGTGCAGGCTTCAGGGTCCCTGTCTCAGCCTCAGGCAGGAGGTTCTTGAACAGCTGGGCTTGGCCTCGATTGGGGACACACTACAGCAGACTTGGGGAATGCAGGGCCTGGCCCTGAGTACTGGCTGAGTCCTGCCTCTCCCTGGGCCCTGAGGGTGGAAGATGCCCAGCAGCCACACCAAGGTCACAGCCTGGGAAGGGCAGGGCTCCTGGCTCAGCTGGGTATCTGGACCGCTGGCCCTTCTGATCACACCCAGGGCTATAGACAGGATCCAAGGGCAGGGCTGTGTGACCAGACCAGAGCCCAGAGCAGGGCTGTGTCCCCAGATCCGACCAAGGGCAGGGCCATGGCCCCCAGACCAGCCCCAGGGCAGGGCATCGTCCCCAGACCTAATGACAGGCTCCAGATTCCCTGGAGCTTTTCCTGAGTCTGCATCTCTCCCAGGTGGGGTCTGAGACCTGGAGACTTCGGGGAGGTGGAGAGTGGGCTGGGTAAGACAGACCTCCTCTCACCCAATGCCTGGGGCCTCCCACGGACTGGTGCAGGGTGTGGGGCCGCCCCTCCGTGTTCACTGGGGCAGCCCAGGCCCCTCTGGGAAGTCTCAGCCCAGGCACTGGCAGCAGTGGGGTGGGGTCCAGGACAGCGTCCGCTGCCTGATGCCTCTGTCCCTGGGCCCAGGCGGGTGGCGAGCGCCTGAGGGCCTGTGGGGCCCTCTTTGCATTCCCTCCTGCCTCCACCCAGTGACCGCAGCCGCCCTGGGCCCGGAGGGGACCCGCCTCCTCAGGTGGGGTGGGTCAGCCCACAGCCCCTGTCCCAGCCAGTCCTGTGGTCTCCAGGACGGACAGAGCCCTCTGCAGGAGAGTTCTCGTTCTCAATGCACGGGTGGGGAAACAGGCCTGAGGGGCTGGGCCAGCCTGAGCCACCTCCCCGCTCAGTGCTCAAGGGCACAGGGGTTAGGCTCCAGACCCTGGGTGAGGGATGTCAGCAGAGGGCAGCCATAGAGCTGCCTTTCCTCCATTTCTTGGGGTCCATCTCAGCCAGAGGCAGCTGGGTGACCTCATCCCCGTCCCTGAGGGGCCTGTCACTGCAGCACCCCCTCCCACAGCTGTCTCCCCGAGCACCTGCACACATAAGGCTGGTCCCCACAGTCTCTCTGCAGTCAGTCTCCTCGCTAAGGCCCTAAATGCAGGAAGCTGGGGCTGCCCCATGTCCCTGTGGGTCAGCTCCAGCTGGCTGAAGCCTTTGGCTGGTGTCTCCTCCTTTCCTGTGGCCTGCGCCCTTTCAGGCCTTTGAACTGGCTGCCCTGACCCTCCCATCCTATCAGGCAAGACTCAAGGCTGCTGTCTCCTCCTGCAGGCAGCCCTCCAGAGTGACCGCCCCAGCCAAAGTGCACCTGTGAGTGAGAACATTCCTGTTCTCAGTAAGTGGGGCTGTCCTGTTCTCAAAGACAGCCAGCCGTGAGGAGAGGGGGATTTCTGGGGTCACGGAAGGCTGGATGTGCAGAGCTAGTAGATGGGTCCTTGGCATGGTATCTACTGGGGCTTGCACACAGAGGGAGGCCTAATTGGTCCTGTCTGCAGCGTGAGACGCAGCTCCAGAGAGGGACAGTGGTCTGGGCTGGTTGGTACCTGGGAGTGGCAGCTGAGCAGCCCAGAGACCACCCCCGCCTCTGCCTTTCTGCACTGCAGGTCCAGGGTCAGAGGAGTATTATGTAAATACTGTGTGAGCTGGGCCTGGATTCTGGGGCATGAAGTCACCCTCCTCTCTCCAGGGCAGCAGAGCTGGCCTGGAGGGCTGGGGAGGGGCTGGGACTGGACCAGGTCTCCCCGAGGGGTGTTCAGCAGGGAAGTAGAGGCAGACCACAGTGCGCTTTGGGTGGAGAGGAAACCCGGGTGGCCGGGCCTCTGCCTGCCCTTTCCCAGCCCCAGTGGGGACCTTGCTGGGTAGCTGGGACCCTATTGCCCATCCCATGCCCAGCCAACTCCTGCATGGCTCCGTTCTTTTCCAAGAGGGTGCGAGCCCTGCACGGATGGGCCTGAATGCTGTTGGTGCTTCAAAAGTGCCCAGAATGAAGAGCGAGCAGAGCTCCCGCCTGACTCCCAGAGGGGTGGGGGGGCTGGTGGCTGGTGAGACGTCTGAACACCCAGCAAGAACCTGAATGAGCTGACCAGGCCATGAGCCCTTCAGGAGAGAACGTTCCAGGAGAGACAATGACCCAAACCCAGTAGCAGAGGAATAAGTGACTCAAGAAAAAGCTGAGAATGGAAAAGCCAGGTCACCTATGGGCGCTGTAGGCACCACGGGCACTTGTGGGCACTTGTGGGCGCTCCATAGGCACTCTGGTGTCCATGGACGTGCGGTGGGGTGCCCACTCACAGCCCGTGGAGCCGGCATTCGGGCAGGCGGCCTCCACGGGGGAGCGCCCAAGGGGTGCTGCTGTCCCCGTATCCATGGCCCTCCACACCCACCTCCCCTGGGTGGAATTGTGGCCCCTTGGCCTTCGGCTGTGATGGATGCAGGCTTGCTGCCTCCTGCACCGCCTGGGCATCTGGGCCCTGGAGGACAGAGTATCACTGGGGAGCCGCCGGCCTCAACCTCCTGCCCCCATCCCCCAGTTCCTGGATGGGAGGAGGGTTTGGGGAGTTGGACAGAGACACAGAAAGAGAGGTCAGACGCCCCTGCCCTGGAGGTGTGACCAGGGGAGGCAGGTGATGGACCTGGTTCTGTCGTGGTGCGGGGAGGGCACACTGGGACCACGAGTAGGGCAGGGCGGGAGCGCCCCGTGCAGAGAATGGCCTGCTCTCCTGCCTACCCCCAGGGTTGGGCCCTGGGGTCCCTGTCAGCAGCCCAGGTGGGGCTGGGCTACTCACCTGTCATCTATCCGCCCATGGGAGTGGGAGCTGAGGGCAGCGCTTCCCCTGTCCAAACCTCCCTGGGGGGGTCTCAGACCCTCTTCTCTGCCACTCCACGGGGTCCTGGGGCCTGGCCGGAGCACCGGGAGCACCCCTCAGCTCAGTTTGCCAGGCAGCCCTAAGCAGGCTGCAAGCGGGCCCATCTGTGCACCTGTGGACACATGTTTGTGGCAGCACCCGCGTGCAAGGCAGAGTCACGCACCTGGGACCAAAAGCTCTGAGGGGGACCGGTGGGGCACGGGACTGGAACGCAGGCTTGTCAGAGCCCCTCAGGCACGAGGAGGAGCTTGTGCCCTGTCCACCTCCCCAGCTGCCAAGGAGGCTTGGATGACCCTCAGGTCCCAGGGCACAGGGACCTCCAGTGCTCCACCTGTCAGTGTCCCTCCTGTCACCCCCAGACCACCCCCATCTGCCCGTCCTCCAACCCCTCCAGCCCCCGCTATCACCACCCACTCAACCCGCCCAGTTGCATAGAAACTGCCTCATCACACAAGTCCGTTGCCCTGTCCACCTGCCCATCTGCCCTGGTCCTGGTTCACTGGGCCCCCAGCTGTGGTCATTGGACTCAGCCAACCACAGACAGTGGGTAGTCCTGGGGTCCAAGCTGGCTGGCTGTCCTTGGGGGTCAGGGAGTGGCATGGGGGCTGCTCCCAGCCTCCTTGGGCCCACCTCCTCCTGCCCAAGGACACCTTCCTCCCTGTGTGGCAGCCCCAGGGTGTCTCCTGCCAGCCTAGGGTCTCCCTCCCTCAGAAGAGAGTCTCCTGGGAGAGGTCCCCCAGATGCCACCTGTCCTGCAGCAGCAGACATAGGGAACTCTGAACCAGCTCCATCCACTGACCCTGGGGCTGGGGAGCCTGTGGGGTCGGCGCCTGCTGTCTCTGCCTCTGGGCGGGTCTCCAGTCTCTACTGTCTGTTGGGGCTGCGGACAGGCTGGCACCCAGACTGTGGGCACAGAGTTTATGGGGTCTGGGATTCCAAGATTTGGTGGGGGGTAGGCCATGAGACCGTGGGTCCCAGGCTGCCCCAGAGAGCACGTGGCACATGCTTCTTGGGGCAGCATCCCAGCCCCACCTTGTGTGGGGCCATGGGGCAGCTCTGCCCATGGGGGCAGGACCCCTGGGGTGATCCCATGGGGCTGTGGATGCCCAGGAACCTTGGCAAGTGTGCCCAGGATATGGAAGCTCAGATAGCTGTGTTTACTGCCCTGCTCCTCTGCTAGTCATTGTCACCGTCTACAGGCCCACATCCCACTTTCTACAGGGCAACCAGAGAGTTCTGCCTGGAGGAGGGACCACAGAAATAGCTTACTGCCCAGTAGAGGGCAAGCCCCAGGGAAGGAGCAGCAGAGGGGGTGGGCTGAGGACACCACAAGAGGCGTGCCCACACCCTGTGGGACTGTGTCAGGTCTTGGCCCTGGGAGCAGCAGAGGACCACGAGGCCTCTGATGCGTGTGCATGTGAGTGTGCACGCACATGCCTGAGAAAGGATGTGTTCACGGGTGGCTTTGTGGTTCCGTGTGTGGTTTTGCAGTGCTGTGTGTTTGGCTTCATGGTTCTGTGTACAGTTTATTGTGTATGGTTTCAAGTTCCACGTGTGGCTTTGTGGTATCATGTGTTGCTTTGTGGCTCTCTGTGTAGTTTACTATGTATGGTTTCATGGTTCTGTGTGAGTCTGCATGGCATGTGTGCACGCACGTTCTGTGTGTGCACCACCCCACTTAGGCCCACAGTGACCCCAGAGACTATTACTTGGACTCACTTCACAGATTGGGAAACTGAGGTAAGGGGAGGTCTAGGACTCACCAGTTCCCAGGGGCAGTGTTGGTCGGCTGTAGCTTCCTGCCTCCCCCTTCAGGGTTAACAGGTGAGCGGAGGCAGGCCTGCCAGGCACCCAGGAGCTGATGCTCCACTCCCCACAGAGCGGTGTCTTCCTGTCAGTGTTGCCATGCTGACGTCTGTGACACCATGAGCCCATGGGAGCAGCCAGGCCAGGGCCGCACAGCCTGGAGCTCCCCACTGCTGTTTCTGCCTGAGGCCATCCCCCCACAACATGAGTAGCTGGCAGAGCCGATGTGGGGCATGGTTCCCCAAGCTCTCGGCTGCTCTGGGAGATTGGAAGCTCACGGTGGGGAGCCTGCAGGGGTCTCCATTTAGAGTCAGCCAGACACAGGGTCTTGGGCTGAGCTGCACACTGCCGTCCACCCACACATGCCCAGCCAAGGGCCACCCTTCTCCCTTTGCCCTCAGCCCCTCACTCCTGAGCCCAGGAAGTGTGGACTTTCCTGCCACATGCACACGGTTTGGAACCTGTCTGGCTAGCTGGTCCTGACTGGCAGCATGGGAACATGGAAGGCCTGCTTCTGGGCCGGGTTGCAGAGGCCTGCAGAAGGCTTCCTCCTTGAACCCCGGTGGGGTTGGGGGCTGCAGAGAGCTGTGTTCTGTGCTCTGTGGTGTCCCAGCCTGCAGAGGGTGGGTGATCTATTGGAGATCCCCCAGGGGCTAAGCTGACCCTCCAGGAACCCCTGGCCCTCAATCACTAGGCCTGTTTCCTTCTAGCCCCATCATGAGAAGAAGATGCCTAAAATCAAGTTCTAGTACCTTTTAAAAACAGTTAATGTGGTTCATTCACACTTGAGAGGTGGGGGTGCTGTTCCAGGTGGTAAAATAAACCTGAAGAGAGTAAATGGAGTGAGCCCAGGGCTGGCCCTGCTTGTCCTGGCCTCGAGCAGCATGGGCCCCGGGAGGCTCAGAATCTGAGTGGGAGGGTGTGGATGGCACGCTTTGGATGGCACTCACCCTGGTCTTGGGAGGTGACTTTCATCCACCCATTTCCCTGGTGAGGACACTGAGGCTCTGGGGGGCGAGGGAGGCCCTGCCCAGGCTGTGCAGTGGACTTAGGATTCCCTCTCAAGGGGTGGGGCTCTCCGAGTGGCTGGGAACCCTGAGGCTGCCCCAAAGGCCTAGGGGTAGCACCTGGACCTCTGGTGGTCCACAGAAAGTCTCCCAAGCAGGGGGCCCCCTCCTCTAGAAGGGGTGATGGGCTGGGACCCCATGTGGGACAGGACCAAGACATCAGGCAGTGTCCCTGTCACCTTTTGGCTGCAGTGAGGCCTGGCCCATGTGGGTGGGTGAGAACCACAGCTTTTGAGGAGGAGGGATTATTTCTAACAGGTTCTAAGGGCAGACCCGGCCCTATCCCCCACCTTGGGGGCTGCCAGGCCCCTCTGACCTTCACTCTGCTCTGCCGATCTCTCCTGGGATCAGGTTTCTGCCATGGGACCCCAGCAGCAGCATCTTTCAAGTTTCCACACCACCCAGAGCATCCCTGCTGCTTTGTGAACTCCTATTCCCACTGCAAAGCCCATCTCAAATGCCCCCTCTCCTGGGCCACCTGCCCTGACTGTACTCCCTGGAGGGAGGGCTGGGCACTGGTCCGTGAACTCTGTCCTGACCTGCCTCCAGCCCACGTGGGGTCTGAGCTCCTTTGGCCTGGCATGGGGTAGAGCTAATAAACCATTCAGTGAATGAACCGACCACAGAGCAGATGGAGGGCAGGACACCCAGATGAGGGAAACTGAGGCTTGGAGAAGCAAGGGAGCGGGTGGAGGCTGCCCAGGGGCCTCCCTGGGCCAACTGCCAGCACACATGATTGTTTCTCTCCCTTGTGCAGCTGCCGGCCTGACTCAGGAGGCCCAGCTTGGGGCGGCTGCTCAGTGAGACTCCCACCTGGGCGGTGTCCCAGCCCACTCAGCGGAAGAATACTGCCTTTGGGGCCTGGCCCTTGCATGGAATGTGAGAAATGAGGCCTTTGCGGACCCAGCTGGACCATGCCTTCCTGACTGGCCACTGCAGAGCTGAGACTTCCCAGTGGCCAGAGGCCAGGTGTCCTGGTAGGCTCTCCCCACAGGGCCTGAGGATGACAGGTGAGAGAGGCAGCTGACTGGGGTGCCATGCGGATGCATGCACACCATCACCAGCTGGACTCTGCGCCATGGGGGCTCCAGTGTGGGCAGGCATACCATCCTGGGGAAACCTGGCCACAGCCTGTGCCCTTGCACCCCACTCTTGCAGGGCCTCCTCCCTCCCTGGGGCTGTTGTGCACCCTCTCCACCCCCAGCCCTCAGGGTCTTTGTGCCTTGCAGACTGCTGGGGGGGACTCCTGGATGGGTGTGCACATCACTTGCACCTCTCTGCCTGTGTGTCCGAGAGCGTTCCCCTCCCAGTTGTGGGCACAGAGCAGAACCCCATGTGGGTATGAAGCCGCTGACTGGGCCTCCGCAGGAGCAGGTGCATGCGTGTGGGCGCCGTGCATGATGGGTGCACCCTGGGCGCTGGCATGCTCCTAGCCTGTGGACACTCCGCCCTACCTGTGGAAAAATTCCATTCCCCAGGCCACATTTCAAAGGCGCAGGTTTATTTTTCAAAGGTCCCGGAGAAACATGTCTAAGATGCTCCAGAAGATAAGTCAGTTTCTTCTAGTTTTTGTGTTTTGTGTTTCCACAGTCAGATTGAGAACCAGGGGTGGGTGGGTGGAGAGGATGGGGTTCCAGCAGCCCTGAACCCAGAGGACCCCTGGACCATGTCTGGAGGGGCAGGCTGGTCCCAGCACAGACTCTGGTTCCCAGGCTGGCCCAAGCCCCAGGACCCCCTCACTGGTGACTCTCCCTATACCCCCAATGGCCTCTCCACCCTGGTGGCCACTTGGAGGGGCAAAGTTGGCAGGGGGTTTCCTGCAGGAGGAGATGCTGGTTGGGCCAGCACAATGCCCAGTGGGTTTGAGGAGGACAGCCCAGGAGAGGGAGCCTCTGGGAGCCCCAAATGCCAGGCAGGTTGCTCAGGGCTCTGTCCCCCATCCACGCTGCCTTCTTGGGCCACCCCTGGCTCCCTGGCTGGGTGCCTCCTGCTCCTTGTGGGAATTCCCAGGGCTGAGGGGATGCTTGCTCTGGCCAGGGTCACCTCTGCCCCATAGGTGGGCTTTCCTACCAAGCCTGCAGGTGCTCAGAGGCTTTCTCGGGGGACGGTGGTCCAGACCATGGGCCTCTTCACTTCTCTCAGAGCCCTTTGCCCCTGAACCGCTGCCCACTAGCCTGAGGACTGGAGCCCTGGGAGGCAGCCCCTGGCCTGAGGGGTAGAGGGCTGTGGAACCCTCTTCCTTCTGCTCACCCACTTCCCTGCTGTGGCATCCAGCCCAGAGGGGCCAGGGCTCCCCTGTGACGGCCATGTGCTGAGTGAGCTCTGGGCCCTGCAGCTGCATAGGACTGGCCTGGAGAGAGATGTCCCAGCCACTAGCTCTTGGGCCTCAAGGGTCTGGGGATGTGCAGCAGCCCAGAAACTACCTCAGAAGCTGGGGCCTCAGAGCACTTCCTCAGAGCCAGGCTCACAGCCCGGAGACCCTGACTGCTGCAGGCCCACCTATTTTCCTAGGCATACCACCGTCCCTAGGCCCAACCACTGGCAACCCCTGGCCCTGGCTATGAGTCCTGTCCAGGCCTAGCCACAGCTGGCCTCAACCCCCTGGCCCCATGAACTTGCCCCCAGACTGACATCCTCTCTAATTCTGCACCTGCATGCTGGCCACCTGACTGATGTTTGAGCCCCTCTCTGCCCTCCCCCAGGCCTGTGTCCCCATGCCCCCTCTCTCCCAGTGGACCTGGGGGTGCATTTCCCAGAGGACTGGGAAGGAGGGACATGGGCAGGGAACTCCTGCAGGGACAGAACCGTAGTCCCTGGGTGGAGCCCAGAGGTGGCAGTGACCATAGTGGTCAGCGGGATGTGGGACACAGGCTTTAGGGGCTAGAGTGGGGTGGGCCATAGCTTGAGGGTGGGCAGCCTGAAGGGGTTTTTCTAGTCATGAACTGACTTCAGAAAAGCTGAAAGAAGTAAGCCCGGAGTCCCAGAGAACCCTGCAGGCCGGGCCTGCTCATTCCCCTTGGCTTCCCAGCACCCCCGAACTCCTGGAATTCCTTTGCAGTCTCCTTTCTGGCTGGGTGTGATTACAGCCCTAGCCCTTCTTGGTCGGCCCTGTGGCCTCCAGGCTCAGGCCCATTGCCTGGGGTGTAGGGTGGGGACTCGGTGGGGACAGGAGTTGGTGGGTAGCACCCCTGCCCCATGAGGCTGGAAGACTGCAGGGCCAGGCTGGGACCCACAGGCCATCTTACTCCTGGGGTCCTGGGGCAGGGAGTGAGAGCACAGGAGGAGGCCTGACCTTGAGGGGTCATCCTGAGCTGCCTCCATATGTCTAAGAGTCACAAAGCCCTGGCTCTGGCAGGAGACCCCGATCCTGGCACCCTTGCATTGCACAGGCTTCACTATGTACAACGTGTACAATGCACCTGCTATGGTCTTGCCAGTCTTCATGTCCCCTAGGCCCCTCTCCACAGTGGTGCCCCAAGATCCTCTGTTCTCTGGGTCACTGGGCACCCTGCTCGGTCACCATGCCCACCGCTGACATGCACTGTAGCCAGAAGTGTCCCTGGTGCGTGTGGCACTCTGTCCTCTAGATGTGGGCCCACCTGGTCCACAGGGGCCCTGGCTGCCAATCCATCCTTTGTCCCAAGCCCCTGACCTTGCAGAGGACCTCACGGTGTGTGGGACCCTAATGTGGGTAGCAACCCCAGTTTAGGTTCTGCATCTATCTGGCTAGTGTGGGAGGAGGGGCCCCAGGTCCAGAGGGATATTGTGTGTGTGCAAGTGGGGAGGCCACCAAGCTGTGGAGCCCACCCAGGCATATGGACTCTCCTGGCCATGGAGGGAGAGAGCAGCTCCTGCTGACCCAGGCCCCAGGCCCACCCAGACTCATGGGGACGCCTTTCTGCCCGTGGGTCGGCCCTTGCTGTGAGTGCCCTGGTGTGACAGGGACGTTTGTTTTAGCTACAGCTACTGATATATTTTCATGCCTTCACCCATATCGTCAGGCCTCCCTGCTGCAGCCAGAGGCCATCCCAGCACAAGGGCCCTGCCTCCCTGAGGTGAGGCCCCCGGCCCGGCCTTCTTCAGGCTGCCCACAGAGGCATGGCATGTTCTGAGGGGTGAAGGAGACCCTGGGCAGCCCCTCTGGCAGCATGCCCTGCACCCCACTGCCAGGCCACAGGTCCTATGGGGCTGGGGGCATTCCCAATACTGTCCTGGTTCTGCCTTGCCAGCGCGGCCTCCAGCCCAGACACAGTGTCCCATGTGCTTGTCTCCCTGAGCTTGTCGCAGGCAGCTGCCGTGTTATTTCACCTGCTGGATCCTGGCATTCCAGGGCATGGCCAGGGAAGGCCATAAAAATGTTGCAGTAACCTATATATGACTTGTATGCTGGCGCTTAACTCGTGTGCAGGAGCCCCACCATAAATCAGGCCCCAGGTCCCCTGCACACACGGGCAGCCCCGGTCTCTGACACGTGTGTGCTGGCCCAGCCACTGCCTCCAGCAGCCCAGGCCTCAGGGCTGGCACTGGATATCCTGCAGCGTGGGTCTGGGGTCCAGCTGCTGGTGGCTCCCCTTGCCTCCCACAAAACTCCCCGGAGTGCCGGAAAGGGGCTAGCGGTGACAGCCTCCACCAACCCGGGGCCAGGGTCCGAGGGAACGCCTATGCTGTGCTTGGCAGCCTTGCGCACGAGCATGTGCTCCTGCAGCTCAGGTGGGGCCTGGCTCCTCTCAGCCCTACCGGCCTCTCCTTTGTCTGGAATGGGCCCCCAGGGGCGTGGTCAAGGACATCTCCCTGGACAGATGGCCACTCCTGAAGCTCCGGGGCATCTTCTGGCCCCAGAGCCTGAACCAAACCACAAGCCAGGCTCCCTCATCAGCTCTCTGGGCCTCAGTTTCCCTGTGTTCTAACAGGGCTGGCTGTAGCATTGTGGAGATGCCACAGGTTTGTCAGGGGAGAGCCCCAAGGATGAGCAGGCTTTCCCCACCATCTGCACATGGAGGGCTGGGGTCCTGGGCCTTCCTCACCTGCCCCCAGCTATTGACTTTGCAGGCCATCCCCCTGGCCATCCCCAGAGCAGCCAGCCAGCCTCCAGCACCTGCTCTGGGCTCCCGGGGGATGGGAGCGCATCTTTGGGGGCCTCCGTGCCAGCACCAGTTCCAAGCCTCTTCCCAGGGACAGGACCTCACCTGCCTTCCTCCCTGCTGGGGGGCAGCTCTGATCCCTACACCTGCCCTGCATCCCTAGGGACCCTTGCGTCACACCCTGACATCCACGTACAGGTGGACAGACATCCCTCTGGTCCCTCTGGGACCCAGCAGCCAGGCCCAAGGGCCACCTGCATGCAGGTGAGCTGTGTGGCTTGTGCCAGGCACAGCTCATGGCCTCAGATGCCTGGAGCGGCACCTGGAAGGCCTTTAGGGGTTGTGTTCTAGCAGCATAAGGAACAGCCTGCACTGAGTGACTGGCACAGGAAGGAGCTATCCTTTACTGCTTGCTTCGGGGTCTGGCCTGCGGTTCTGCTGGGGCTACCTCCATCCTCGGTGGCTCCCCTATAACTGCCCTGGTGGGTGGTCAGGGCCTCAGAGTCCAGTGGCTCTGTGCATAGTGCCAGTTGAGCAACACAGCAGTAGGCATTCCCAGAGCAGGAGGTCCAGGGGCCTTGTGTGTTCACCTCACTTAGGTCCACTTCTTGGGTGGTCCCCACCCCAGCTTGTGGAGGAAGAACTCCCGAGTCTGAAGGCCACAGGGAGGATGGCTACCTCCCCACAGGGCAGGCACCTGACCATGGGGATGCTGGGCAAGGTCGACAGCTGGGGCCAGGTCAGCTGCTGTCTCCCAGGAAGTCTCCTGTCTTCCCAGTTCCGACCTTGGCCTTGGTCTGAGGCCTGACTCCAGGTGGGACAGCTGGGTGGGGGCCTCCTGCCGAGAGTGTGGAAGCCCCAGGCTCCATACTGTGAATAAACAGACAGCCCTGGGGATCCAGCCTGGGGGTGGGGGATGTGAATGCTCTCCTGTGTTCCCCCGCCCCAGGTGCCCCACTCCCTGCAGGACCTTCCTCTCCCTCTCCTGAGTGATGACCTCCATTCAAACCCAAGGGAGCATATAGGGGCCTCTGGCTTAGGATGTCCTTGGGGATTCCTGCCACGAGGCCCTGGCCAACCTCTGGGAGAGGCTGAGGGACTTGAGGGCCTGGGGATCTTGGCTCCCCCACCACCACAGGATCAGGGTGGGGTCAGAGGTCAGGCAGGGAAGTGGGCAGAGGAATGCGGGGCAGATGGGAGCTAGTCCCCAGTTTGAGGTGCTGAGTGCAGCCCCCACCATCCCAGGCGGGCAGGGGCCCTGGGACAGTGCTGCGGGAAGGATGTGTTGAGGAGATAGGGCAGGCAGCTACACACCTGCTAACACAGCCCTGGACACTGGGGTGGGAGGGGGAGCGGGCCAACCTGCCACCTGCTCGGCCCTTCTGATCTCTGTGATGTGGCCTCTAGGACAGGGCACGGGGTCACTGGGACATGGGATTGGGGCACTGGGAAGTGGCCCCTGGACAATGGACACCGGCCCTGGGACCACCTCATGAGCACTAGCTGGTCCAGGCACCACCCAGGCTTTGTGGGTGGCATGTCTCCTGGGCTGAGCCTGCTCACATGAGACTGGCCCAGGATGTCTGTGGAGTGGAAGGGGTGGCAGGGCAGTGGAGATTAGCTCTATAGGAAAAGCATAAAACATTATGGAGCACCAAAGACCTGAATGTAAGTCATGAAACCATAAAACTCTTAGAAAAAAATATAGGCAAAAAGCTCTTGGACATAAACATGAGCAACTTCTTCATGAACATATCTCCCTGGGCAAGGGAAACAAAAGCAAAAATGAACAAGTGGGACTATATCAAGCTGAAAAGCTTCTGTACAGCAAAGGACACCATCAGTAGAACAAAAGACATCCTACAGTATGGGAGAATATATTCATAAAAAACGTATCTGATAAAGGGTTGACATCCAAAATATATAAAGAACTCATGCACCTTAACAAACAGAAAGCAAATAATCCAATTAAGAAATGGGCAGAGGACATGAATAGACACTTCTCCAAAGAAGAAATTCAGATGGCCAACAGGCACATGAAAAGATGCTCCACATCGCTAATCATCAGAGAAATGCAGATTAAAACCACAATGAGATATCACCTCACACCAGTGAGGATGGCCAACATCCAAAACACAAACAACAACAAATGTTGGCGAGGATGTGGAGAAAAGGGAACCCTCCTACACTGCTGGTGGGAATGCAAATTAGTTCAACCATTGTGGAAAGCAGTATGGAGGTTCCTCAAAAAACTCAAAATAGGAATACCATTTGACCCAGGAATTCCACTCCTAGGAATTTACCCTAAGAATTCAGCAGCCCAGTTTGAAAAAAAAATATGCACCCCTATGTTTATCGCAGCACTATTTACAATAGCCAAGAAATGGAAGCAACCTAAGTGTCCATCAGTAGATGAATGGATAAAGAAGATGTGGTACATATACACAATGGAATATTATTCAGCCATAAGAAGAAAACAAATCCTACCATTTGCAACAACATGGATGGAGCTAGAGGGTATTATGCTCAGTGAAATAAGCCAAGCCGAAAAAGACAAGTATCAAATGATTTCACTCATATGTGGAGTATAAGAACAAAGAAAAAAACTGAAGGAACAAAACAGCAGCAGACTCACAGAACCCAAGAACGGACTAATAGTTACCAAAGGGAAAGGGACTGGAGAGGATGGGTGGGAAGGGAGGGATAAGAGGGAAAAAGGGGCATTACGATTAGCAGATGTAATGTTGGGGGGGGCGCGGGGAGGGCTGTACAACCCAGAGAAGACAAGTAGTGACTCTATAGCATCTCACTACGCTGATGGACAGTGACTGTAATGGGGTTGGTGGGGGGGACCTGATGAAGGGGGTAGTGTAATCACCATAATATCGCTTATTTAATTGTAGATTAATGATATCAAAATAAACTTAAAAAAAAGGAAAAAAAACATTATGGAGCACATCAGCTGTAATTCAGAGCAAATGCTCAGTGCTAAGGAAGAGGTGGGGGCCACTTGATTTGAGGGTGTCACACCAACCACACCCCATGCCATCCCACCATGGCAGGGAACCCTCTCACCCCACACTGTCAGCCCAACAGTGAGGACAGACAGCTGGCCCCTCTCCATCCAGCCATCCCAACAGGACACTGGATTGATCCCTGAGCCCCCTGCCAGGGTGTGGCTCTGTGCCCCCAGGCCTCGGGCACCTCATCCAGGTCCTGGGATGTGGGTCTGCCCTGCTCCTGGGTCCCCGGGGCTGCCCTTCAGCTCTGTCTGAAGTGGAGGGGGCTGGTCACCGTCCCCTCCCAGGTGGGCTCAGCCCCATATGTGTAGTGTCTGGGGGTGTTCAACACCAGTGGTGGTCCATCAGGATGCAGAGGTCGGGGACGCATGCTGGGCCAGGGGCTGGTGGGGGGCGCCTGCCACAGCACACGTGTGCATCTATAAGAACATGGGAGGTGGTGTCTGCTTCTGCCCCATGCATTTTATGGAAAAGGTAGAGGAAGAGAGACAAATAGTGGCTTCCATACATGTGGCATGGCCATCTCCCCACATCAACAGGGCTCCTGGGAAAGAACAGGGATTACAGCTGCATGCCAGTTGAAGGAATCTAGAAAATCCAAGTCAACAGGAAAACAAGAGAAAGGACACTCAGGGGAAGTTCAGATTTTGAAATGACAGCTACAGTTAAGCACGGTCCAACTGGTTTTATATAACCCTAAAACCACACAAGAGGCCCACTTGTCTCAGCTTCTCTTAATCCAGACATCATGCTCACCTTCCAATAAAAAAATTACAAGAAATATTAAGAGGCTAAACACAGTCTTCAAAGACAAAGCAAACATTAGAACAAGACTCAGATATGGCAGAGATTCTGGAATGATAAGACCAGGAATTTAAAGTAATTATAACTGACCTACAAAAACTAATGGAATAGGCAGCCATCATGCAAGAACAGATGGGCAATGCAAGCACAAAGATGGAAACTCTAAGAAATAATAAGAAAGAAGTGCTAGAAATCAAAACACTGTAACAGAAGACTGCCCTGATGGGCTCATCAGTAGACTGTAGATCAGTAGACACAGCTGAGGGAGCAATTGCTGAGCTTGGAGAAAGCTTAGTAGAAACTTTGAAAACTGACGTGCAAAGAGAAAAAGGAATGAGAAAGTGGAACAGAATGTCCAAGATCTCTGGGACAATTAGAAAATGTGTAACATACTTTTAATTGGAATACCAGAAGGAGAAAAGGAAGAGAAAGAGAAGAAATATTTGAAGCAATAATGACAAAGAATTTCCCCAAAATGAATGAAATGCAGCAAGCCACAGATCCAGGAACCTCAGAGGATATCAAGCAGTATAAATACCAAAACAACTAAACCTAGGCACATCATATTAAAACTGAAGAAATTCAAAGACAAAGAGAAAATCTTGAAAGAAGATAGAAAAGAAAAATATCTTACCTATAGAGAAACAAAGATAAGAATTTCTTTGGATTTCTTCTAAGAGATTCTTAATTCTTTGTAAATCTTAAGATTGTAATTATCAAGAAACCATGCAGGCAAGAAGAGTGAAGTGAGATATTTAAAGTGCTGGAAAGAAAAAAACCCCACCAACCTGAAATTCTTTCCAGCAAATTTTCTCATATAAACAATAATGGAGGGAATTTGTTGCCCTCACACTTGCCTTCCAAGAAATTTAAAGAAGTTCTTCAGAGAGAAGGAAAATAGTATAGGTCAGAACCTCAGTTCTAGATTTAAAAAAAAGGAAGAGGATTAGAGAAGAATTAAATAAAGGCAAAGTATTTTATTTCTCTTGCTCTTAATTGATCTAACACATGAAGTTTGTTCAAAATAATAATTACAATAATAGCAATAATGTATTAGGTGATTATAGCTTATGGATAAGTTAAGTGAAGGACAGAAATGTAATGAGGGATGGGAGGGAGGAACTGAGAACCCTCTTTTATAAGATCCTGTACTACCTGTGAAGAGGACTGTGTAATCTGAAAGTGGACTTAGGTTGTAGAGGTGTATTGCAAACTCTATGGCAACTACTTAAAACTTTTAAAAAGAACTGTATTGATATGATAAGTGAAGAGAATGGAATCACAAAAATGCTCATTTAAAACCAGAGACAAAGAAGAGCAGAGGAAAAATATAAAAACAAACTAAATGCAAACAACAGGGCAAAGCATAGAAAACAGCTACCAATGGCAGATATTAATCAGACTATATCAATAATCACTTTAAATGTGAATGGTCCAAGCACACCAATTAAAAGACAGACTGTCAGACTGGATAAGAAAACAAGACCCAACTACAGGCTGTCTATAAGAAGCCCACTTTAAATATAAAGGCACAGGTTGATTAAACGAAAAAGGGATGGAACAGACAAACTATTAGTAAGGAGACAGAATCAGTGATAAACAACTCCCAACACAGATCACTGAAGAATTCTACAAACATTTAAAGAAGAATCAATACCAATCTTCAAACTCTTTGAAAATTGAAGAGGAAGGAACACTCCCAAACTCATTCTATGAGGCCAGCATCACCCTCATACCAAATCCAAAGATGCTATAAAATATGAAAATTACAGACCAATATCCCTAATGAACATAGAAGCCAAAATGCTGAACAAAATATCAGCAAATCAAGTTCAACCACATATTAGAAGGATCACAAACCATAATGAAGTTCCAGGGAAGCAAGGATGGTTCAACATCTGCAAATCAATAAACATTATACACCAGGAAAATTTTAAATATTTCCTCACACTGATTTTCACATTTCTTACCTTTTTCATTGCTGCTGTAATCAGTGTCTTCTCTTCCATTATATGTCTTCTAACTCAACTATGGACTGATTTTGTCATGTTTCATCTAGTGACTTTACTCAATTTTCTATTGGTGATAGCTTCCTAGTTTTCTCTTGAGGGTGCTGGATATGCTCTAAGTCTCTACAGGAAATAGTTTAAACAGCTCATTTCCATTGCCCTGGGTGGTTCTCTTGTGTGGCTCTGGTGGCTAATTTTCCACTACTGATATTAAGGATCAGGAGATAAAAGAGCAATGTTCCATGACCCTAACTTTACCAGAGCCACACTCAGTGTTTCCCCACTAAGGAAAGGCTAGCTTTTAGGCTGAGGTACATAATTTTTACCCATTGATTCCTATCTTTTGTTTCTAAAATGGATTTTGAATTGGTTAAAAGCCTTTTCATGAATATTATTCTCCTCAGCAAAGCAATTAATATGATGAATGATACCTATGGGTTTCCTAATACTTAAACACCCTTGCATTACTGAGTAAATCCTACTTGATTACAATGTACTATATAAAAAAATGGGTTGTCTAAATCATCTCCTTTGTGGTCAGATTTATGTCCTCACATATACAAGCTGCCAGGGAGAATCCAGAAGCCCTCCTCCCCGTCCATGTCCTGCACGGCGTGGGCAGCATGAGGGTGATCCTGTGATTCCCAAGGAAACCATCTGAGCCAAAGGATTTTACTGGGGGAAGTCCCTTCTTAATTGTTTCTATTTCATCTATGGAATTTGGTCTGTTTAAACCTTTTATCTCTACTACGGCTAGTTTTGATAAAATTGTTTTTTTTTCCTAGAAAGTGATACTTTTCAGTTTACATAGAGTTGTACAATATCTTACAATTTCATAAACTTTCTGTGTTTAATGGGGATCCCTCCCCATCATTTCTTGTTTCGTGCATTTTTGGTCTCATTTTATATCTTGAATTAGGCTTGTGATTCCTTTTTCTACTTTTTAATTTTATTTTTTCAAAAGCCAGATTTAAAGAACACTAGTTTTGGTGTTTTTCTGCTATCTGGCTTATTAATTTCTGCTTTTATCTTTTTAGTTGCTTCCTATTTCCAGTTTTCAAATTGTAGTTTTAAGTATTTAAAGACTGACGTTTTTAGGGCTAAGTATTTTCAGTGGTGATCTTCCTCTGAGCCCAGCCTCGGTGCCACCCTGAATTCTTGATCCAGACACCAGTGTCGATATAGTCATCCTTTCCAGAGAAGCTGCAGTTTCCTTCTACATCTCTTGCCCCGATGCTTCTTATCCCAGCAAGGCCACTGGGTGCCAGGCAATGGACATCTCTGTCCGCATGATGGGAAGACATATTCTTTCCACCAAGGGGAAAAACAGACTTGGGGGACACTTGCTTTGTCAATATTTAATGTCTCACCAAATATCAGGTACCCAGAGTTTCCAGCCAGGGCACTCTGCTCTCTGTGGGTACCCAGCCCTGCCTCTCAGGGTGTGGCCCCGGTTCAGCACCTTCCCAGCCCCACACTTGGGCCTGGATGGTGGCCCTCGCCTTCTTGGGTGCATGGAGACCCAGAGGTTGAGCTGCTTGGGACAGAGGCATGCAGTAGAAGGGAGCCAGAGTGGCATTCACGACACTGACAAGACAGGCAGCATGGTCACAAGGAGGCTAACAGCGGTCCCTAGACTGGAGGAATGGGCAGGGAGGGGCTGAGGAGGTGGGGGGGGGGGTGTTCCACGTGGTGACTGATCCGTTGTGAGAAATAGACTCGGGCATAAACGGCAGGATACATGGGGTATGCACCACCACGGCTCCAGCTCACTACTCCAATCTGCAACCAGATGTGGTTGAATTCACAGACAACTGGGCCCCCAGAGTCACCCTGGGAAAAAGGAGGCATTTCCTGTGATTGGGGAGTACAGGGCCTGCTACCTCCCTCAAGAGCGTCCCAGTGCCAATCCTGTTAGGACAGGGCTTGGGCCCTGCCACACACAGCCCCACCTTGCCAGTGCCAAGGCTCTGCTCCAGGTAAGCTGCATTCACTGCACCATCTTGCAGGCAGAGAGGGGGTGCACAGGGCAATGGCCAACAGGCATGGCCCCCAGGCAGATGCAGAGCCCTGGGGTCTGGCCAGCTCTGGGGTCCACTGGGTACTGACCAGGGCCTGGTTTCCTGTCAGCACATAAGCCACCCTGGGGTCTCCCACCCAGCTGATGGCCACATGGTGACATCTCCTGAGCCCCACAGGGCACAGGCCATCTGGGACACCCAAGTGTCCCACTCAAAGCAGGTGAATATCTGAAAGTCCCAGGCTGGGTTCCCTGCCCCAGGGTGGGACATACCTCACACACAGTCTTCACATTCCTGAGATTCCCAGCACACAGCATGTCTGGCTGGATGTATGATGTGTGTCCATAGTGCAGCTGGCACAGGGCTACTGGGATGAGAGGCAGCTGTACCTCCTGGAGCTTATCTGAGGAGCGGCCTGTGGGAAAGGAGTGCAGACCAGTGAGAGGTCACGCCACGGGGTCCCCCAGGGCTCAACCCAGCCCAAAGGCCCAGGCGGCTTGCCCCACAGCTCCTTATCTTGCTCCTGCTCCCCTCTCTACACCGAGGGTCAGGCCTGGGCCAGTGAGTGGAATATAGATGCCACATGGTGCTGCCTAAAGGGGCCGTAAGAGCCATGACAATTTCAGCCCATTGCTTCCCACCACTACAGTTCAGGAGCAAACAGGCCTCCGTCAGCCTGAAACCAACCCTAGGTGAGTGTGAGGGGCCGACACACGGTGTGTACATGAAACGGGTTCTGTCAGCTGAGTCCCTGGGTGATGCTGGGGCTGACACAGAGTGTGTGTGTAAGAAAACCACACCAAGCACAACACAGCCTGGGGTGAAGGGGCCTGAAGTCTCTGGTGCACAGGAGGCAGCCAGAGCAACAGAACCTGCAGCCCATCTCAGACTCTTGTTAGGCTCACGCAGCCCTAACCTGTCCCACTAGTGGCTTGACAGAGGAGGAATGTCTTGTTTTGGTTATGAAGACTTCATTCTTATTCTTCTGTGGTGTCTAGCATTCAACCAAAATTTAAAAGATATACACACAAACACAGTGGAAATAAAACAATGGACCCACTGTCAGATAAAACATTGCAGATATAAGCATATTCCATAAGCAGATATATGGAAACTATAAAAAGAAAGAATCAGTTAGAAATCCTACAAATACAAACAGTATCAGAGATGAAAAATTCCCTCCGTAGGCCAGACACAGCTGAGTAAAGAATCAGTGAGCTTGAAGATCGGTTAATAGAAACTATCCAAACTGAAATACAAAAGGAAAAAGAATGAGGAATAAAGTAGAGCAGAGCATTGAACATTTGTGGGACAATAGCAGACAATGTAATGTATATGGAATTAGTCCCAGAAGAAATACAGGGTAGAAGAAATATGTGAATGTATAATGGTCAAGAAATTTCCAAAATTAAAGACAGCAGCCACATATGCATGAAATTCAGAGGACCCCAAGTCACAATAAAACAAATACACTTAGAAACACAATAGTCAAATGGCTGCAAAACAAAGTTGAGAAAAATTTGAAGCAGTCAGGGATGGAATATATTACCTGCAGAAGACCAGAGATAAGAGTTACAAGAGGTTTCTCATCAAAACCTGTGCAGGCCAGAAGAAAAGGAAGCATCCTCTTGAAATCAAAAACAGCAATAAAACTGCCCAGAATTCTCTGTCTCACAAAACCATCTCTCAAAATTAAGGTGAAATAAAGACTACTTCAAACACACCTGTGTCGGCTCCCTCCCTGCCTGACCCGCATTTTATACTTAAATTATAAGTGAATCCCACACACCTGTAACTCTTACTCATTGCTGGCTAAAGTATAAAATGGGAGAGCCACTTTGGAAAATCCTTTGCAGTTTCTCAGAACCACAGGACCAAGTAAATTCACTGTTATGTGTGTACCAAAAGGAGTGAAAATGCATGTGTAGGGAGTCATAAAATAATGTTCTTAAGATTTTTATTCACAATAGCTCCAAACTGCAACAACCCAAATGCAAGTCAACAAGAGTATGGGTAAACGAATGTTGGCAGTCATGCAATGAAATATTCCTCAACAATAAATAAAAAGGACCAATGATACATGTAAAACATGAATAAAACTTCAGACTATATGGAGCAAGGAATACAAAACACAAACAAGTACACACTCCATTATTGCGCTTATATGGAATACAAAAATATAAATTAATTAATCAGAATAATAGTTGCCTTAGGAGAAAGAGTTTGGCTGCAGAGCAGTACGGGGGATCTTTTTGAGATGATGAAATGTTCTGTCTTGATTACTGTTTCATGAATATTTGTGTAGAAAAAGAAACTGTACGAGTAACATTTGTGGATTTTACAATACATAAATTACATCTCAAATAAATGCAGAATATAGGCAGCAGACAAAATTAAGGCATTTTCATATGAAGGATGAGAGTTCACTATAAATATTCTTCTACTGAAACATATTTTTAAAACTTAAGGTGAAATTCACATAAAATTAAGCATATTAAGTTGTACAATTCAGTGGCATTTAGTACATTCGCTGTGTTGTTCAGTGGTCACCACTACCTAGTTCCAAAACATTTTCATTGCCCCAAAAGGAATTCCTGGGCTCTGTCCCTGGTTACCACAAATCTGCTTTCTGTCTCTATGGATTTACCTATTCTACATATTTCATAAGTGAATCACATAATATAAGGACTTCTGCATATGGCTGTTTTTGCCGAGAATAATATTGTCAAGACTCATGAAACTTGTTTTATTCCACCAAGTAGTATCCCATTGTATGTATAGGCCACAGTTGTGTATCAGTTCTTCTGCTGATGGACATTGGGTTGTTTCCACATTTTGGTGACATTCCACCTTGTGAATAATGCTGCTATGAACATGCAGGTACATGTACTTGTTTGAATGTCTGTTTTCATTCTTTTCCCCCAAGTCTTGAGGTAAAATTGACAATTAAAAATTGTATATATTTAAGGCGCACAACTTGATGATTTGATACATTGTGAAATAATCACCACAACAGGCTAATATATCCATCACCTCATATAGTCACCATTTTCTTTTTCTTTTGTGGTGGGAACACTTAGAATATACATTCTCAGTAATGTAAAATATATAATACAGTATTGCTAATTGGGATCACATTTGTTTATTTGTCTGTCTTTATGCCAACCCATACTGTTTTGATTACTGTAGCTCTGTAATACATTTTGAAATCATCTTTGCTCATCTTACTCAAGATAATTTTGGCCATTCAGGGTCTTCCGTGGTCCCACATGAGTTTTAGAATATTTTTTCTGTTTCTGTAAATAATGTCATTGGGATTTTGATAGGGATTGCACTCGGTCTGTAGATCACTTCTGGTAGTATGGACATTTTAGCAATATTATTTCTTCTAATTTATGAACATGGGCTATCTTTCCACTTATCTGCATCTTCTTTAATTTTCTTCATCAATGTTCTATAATTTTGTGTACAAGCCTTTCACCTCTTTGGTTAAGTTTATTCCTAAGTATTTTATTCATTTTGTTGATATTATGAATGGGATTGTTTTCTTAATCCCCTTTTTGAATAGTTCATTGTGTATAGAAACATAACTGATTTTTGTATGTTGATTTGATATGCTGTAACTTTAACACAGTTTTGTTGTTGAATCTTTGAGGTTTTCTACATACGTGATCATATCATATGCAAACAGAGAAAATTTTACTTCTTTCTTTTCAATATGGTTGCCTCTTATTTCCCTTTTTTGTCCAATTGTCTGGGTTAGGACTTCTAGTGCTATGCTGGAAAGATGTGCCAGGAATGGTTATCCTTACCTTGTACTAGATCTTTGAGGGAAAGCTTTCAGTTTTCCCCCATTGATTATGATGTTGTGAGCTTTTCTTATATGGCTCTTATAATGTTGAGGTTAACTTCCTTCTACACGTATTTTATTGAGAGCTTTGATCATATATCTATGCTGAACTGTGTCAGATGCTTTTCTACATCTATTGAGATGGTTTGCATTTTTTTTCTTTCATTTGGTTAATGTGGTCTGTCACATTGATTGGTTTGCATATATCGAACCATGCTTGCATCCCAAAGATAAATCCCACTTAGCCATGTTATATGATCCTTTTAATGTGTGATTGATTCCGTTTGCTAATATTTTATTGAGGATCATTGCATCTACATTCACTAGGGATACTGGCCTTTTGTTTTCTTTTTATGTAGTTTTTGTGTGGTTTTGGTATTAGGGTCATGCTGGACTCATGAAATGATTTTGAAAGTGTTCTTCCTTCTGTTTTTTGGAAGAGTTTAAAAACGATTGATATTAATTTTTCTTTGAATGTTTGATGGAATTGACTGTGAAGCCATCTGGTCCTGGGATTTTATTTATTAAGAGATTTTTGATCACTGATTCAATCTCCTTATATTGTTGGTCTGATTGGACTTTCTAGTTCTTTTTTATAGGTTGGTAGGTTGTTTTTTGGAATTTATCAGTCTCTTGTAGCTCATCCAATTTGTTGTTGTATAATTGTTCACAATAGACCCTCAAAATCCTTTTGTATTTGTGACATGTTTTAATGTCTCCTCTTTCATTTCTGATTTGGGTATTTCTGATTTTCTGTATTTGAGTCTTTCTTAATGCATCTAAAAGTTTGTTGATTTTATTTTTCTTTTAAAAAAACAACTCTTAGTTTTGCTGATTTTTTTCTGTGTTTATCCTCTATTTGGTTTGTTTCTGCTCTAATCTTTATTATTTCCTTTATTCTGTGAACTTTAGGCTTAGTTCTTTCTTCTTCTAGTTCCCTGAGCTGTAAAGTTAGGTTGTTTATTATAATCTTATGTATTTTTTAATGTAGGTATTTATTGCTATAAACTTTCCTCTTAATACTGCTTTTAGTGTGTCCCTTAAGTTTTGGTATGTTATGTTTTCATTTTCATTTGTCTCAAGATATTGTTTAAATTCCGTTTTTTTTTTCTTTGACCCAATTGCTGTTCACGAATGTGTTCTTTAGTGTCTTAATTCTTTGGAGCTGCTATAACAAAATAGCACAAACTGGGTGGCTTATAAATAATAGAAATTTATTTCTCACAGTTCCGGAGGCTGGAAGCCCAAGATCAAGATGCCAGCATGGTCGCGGTGATGGGGGGCATTTCTACTGAGAAGTTTATGATACTGTTATAAGGCACAGGGCTGAGGGGGCGGTGGCAGCAGCTCTGGCCATAGGGCTATGCAGTGGGGAGAAGCTCTTCTCCAGGAAAGTGCAGGTGCACCACCTTCTTGGGGAGGAGGCACAGCAGCATGGACTCTGGGCCAGCTATGTCAGCACCAGCCAAGGCTTTAAGGTTCCTCGGTGGTGAATGATGTGGGTGGCCATGGTTGTGGTATAGGTTGCTCAGGTTCCCCTGCTTTCCTTTTCCCCATGGAGTGAGATTACAGCTGACAGGATCCCTCTTGGCACCAAGGTGTGCCGGGAAGGGGGATGGGGTGGTGCAAGTAAAAATGCCACCTACACTTTTCTCTGTGGCCATTCTTGGTTTATGCTCCAGTGGGTTGCTGCAGCTTCTTCATTGTACTTCTGTGCTCTCCCAGAGCTACCTCATTGGTAGGTAGGTGTTGATTTTTCGTGGGGGAGACAGGGATGAGCTTTGACACTGCCTCATTTGTCTTTTTTCTGATGTCTCTCTTGTTTTCACATTTTTTTTACTTTATACCTAGGAGTGGAGTTGTTATACATGATAATTGGGCCATGTGGTAATCTTATGTTTAACTTTTTAAGGAAGTGACAAACTGTTTTCATAGGGACTATGCCATTTTACACTCCTACCAGCAATGCATCTTGGTCCTAGCTTTTCCATGCTCTTGCCAATTATAACCATTCTAGTTGGGATGAAGTGGTCCCTCACTGATTTCCATTTCCCTAAATGACTAATGATGTTGAGCCATTTGTTCTTGTGGGCCATTTGTATGTTATCTTTGGAGAAATATCAATTCAAGTCTTGATTTTTAAAAAATTGGGTCATTTGTCCTTTTGTTGTTGAGTTATATGGATATTTGACCTTATCAGGTAAAGGATTTGTAAATACTTCCTCCCATTCTTTTCACTTTTTTGATGCACAAACATTTTTCATTTTTATGAAGTCTATTTCACCAATTTTTATTTTGTTGCTTGTAGTTTTGCTGTCATTTCTAAGAATCCATTGCCAAATTCCAAGGTCATGATTTCTTGAACTATGTTTTTATATTAGTTTCCCAGGGTTACCATTACAAAGTACCACACTGGGTGGCTTCAAATAACAGAAATCTATTCTTTCATAGTTTTGGAGGCTTGAAGGCTGAAATCAAGGTGTCAGCAGGGTCATGCTCCCTCTTAATCCCTCTTTGCATCTTCCTAGCTTCTTGTGGTTGCCAGCATCCTTGGTATTCCTTGGCTTTAGATGCATCAATCCAATCTCTGCTTCTTCCATCACATGGAATTCTGTATGTGTGTGTCTGTCTCTTCTCTCACGAGGACACCACATTGGAATGCCCCCCCCCCCGCCAAGGTCCTCCTCTTAACTTGCTTACATTTGCAAAGACCTTATTTCCAAAAAGGAAATGCTTGCATGCTGGTGGTAACAACTTCAACATATGTTTTTGGGAGCTATACTTTAACCCACAATTGCTTATTTCTAAGAGTTTTATACTTTGAAGTGACATATTTAGGTCTTCAATATATTTGTGCTACTTTTTGTGTATGCTATGAAATAGGGGTCCAACTCATTTTTTTTCCATGTGGATATTCAGTTGTCCTACCACCATCTGTTTAACAAACTATTCTTTCCCCATTGAATGGACTTGATGTCCTTGTCAAACTCAATTGGCCATAGATGTATGGGTTTATTTCTGGGCTAGTGATTCTATTCCATTGGTTTGCCTTTAAGCCAGTACCACACTGTTTTGATCACTGTAGCTTTGTAGTACGTTTTGAAATCAGGAAGTGTGAGTGCATCCAACTTTGGTCTTTCTTTTTCAAGATTATTCTGGCCATTCCACATTCCTTCCAATTCCACACAAGTGTGAAAATCAGCTTCCGTTTCTACAAAAAAGGCACTGGAATTTTGAGAGATTGCATTGAATATGTAGATCACTAGTGTTGACATCCTAATAATATTAAGTATTTCAACCCATTAACATGAGCTGTCTTTACATTTATTTAGGTCTTTTAAAATTTCTTTCAGCAAAGTTTTGTAGTTTTCAGTATAAATCTTTTACTATAAATTTGCATACATAGTATTTATTTTAAATGATACAAAATTTTAATTCTTTTTCAATAGTTCACTGAAGATATATAGAAACACAAGTGATTTTTGTGTTATGTCAATCTTGTACCCTGAAATTGTGCTGAATTTGTTTATTGTCTGCAGTATTGTCTGTTTTTTTCCTTTCAGGATTCACTGGGATTTTCTATATATAGGATTACGTCACCTACAAAGAGAGATAGTTTTATGTCATTTCTAATTTAGACACCTTTTATTTCTTTTTCTTGCCTTATTTATCTATCTAGAGTTTCTGATATAATATAGAATGCCAGTAGAGAAAGTGGGCAACCTATCTTGTTCTTGATTTTAGGGTTAAGCTTTAAGTTTTTCCCCATTGAGTCTGATATTAGCTGTGAGTTTTTCATAAACGTCCCTAATCGTGTTGAGGAAGTATCTTTCTATTCCTAGTTTACTATTTTTTTATATTACAAGAGGATATTTTTCACATGCTTTGTCTGCATCAGTTGAGATGCTTATGTGGGTTTTCCCCCCTTTATTCCTTTAGTGTGGTCTATTATATTGATTAAATTCTGTATGTTGAACCTCCTTTGTATTCCTGGGATAGATCCCACTTTGTCATATAATTCTTTTAATATGATGTTGGATTCAGTTTGTTAATATTTTGTTGAGGATTTTTATGTCTATATTCATGAGGGATAGTGGTCTATGATTTTCTTTTCTTCTGGTTTCTTTGGTCTTCATAACAAGATAATATTGGCCTTGTAGAATGAGTTAATGAAGTTCTTCCTCCTCTCCTATTTTTGGAAGAGTAAGAGAAAAATTGGCATTCATTTTTCTTTAAATGGTTGGTAGTATTCCCCAGCGAAGCCATTTAGTCCTGGACTTTTCTTTGTTTAGTTCTGAATACTGATTTAATCTTTTCACTTGTTATAAATCTATTCAGGATTTTTATTTTTTCTTGAGTCAAAAAATCATTTTGGTACTATGAATGTTCTAAGAACCTTTTCATTTCACATAACTTATCTAATTTGTCGGCATAAAGATATTTGTAGTATTCGCTTGTAATCCTTTATATTTCTGAGGTCAATAGGGATGTTCCTGGTTTCACTTCTGATTTTAGTTGTTTGCACCTTTTCTTCCTTTCTTTCTTCTTTTTGTAGGAAGTCCAGCTAAAGGTTTTTTAATTTTGTTGATCATTTCAAATAACATTTGTTTCATTGACTATGTTTTTCTATTTTCTATTTCATTTTCTCTGCTCTAATCTTTATTTCCTTCCCTCTTCTAGCTTTGGGTTTAGTTTGTTCTTTTTAGAATTCCTTAAGTCATAAAGAGAAGTAAAGTAATTTGAGGTCTTTCTTCTTTAAAAAATGTAGGTACTTACAGTTACAAATTCCCCCCTTAGCACCACTTTTGCTGCATCCCATTACTTTTAGTATGTTGATTTTGTTTTTGTCTCTAACTAGTTTCTAATTTCCTCTGTGATTTCTTCTTTGATCCATTGATTGTTTAAGTGTGTTGTTTAGTTTTTTTTTGTGAATTTTCCAGTTTTCTTTGTGGTAGTGATTCTAATTTCATCCTGATGCAGTCAGAGAAGATACTTTGTATATCTATCTTTTAAGATCTACGGAGACTCAACTTGTAGCTTAACATATGGACTATTCTGGAATATGTCTATGTGCACTTGAAAAGAATGTGTGTGCTTTTGTTGTTGGGTGGGGTGCTTTATTAGATCCAGTTGTCTATTGTGTTAACTCCTCTATTTCCTTATCTTCTGTCTGGTTGTTCTATGCATTATTATGAATGGGGTATTGAAGTCTCTAATCATCACTGTTGAATTGTGTGTCTGCCTTCAATTCTGTCAGTTTTTGTTTCATGTATTTGGATGATCCATCATTAGGTACATGGATATTTATAACTGTTATATCCTTCTGTATTGAAACTTTTATTTATCTATAATGTCCTTGTATCTTGTAGCCTTTTTTAGAGTATGTTTTATCTGCTATTAATAGAGCCACCCCGCTCTCTTTGGTTACTTTGCATGGAATATATTTTTCTATCTTTCTTGGTTGTGTCTTTGGATCTGAAGTGAGTTTTATAGTCAGCATAGAGTTGGATCATGTCTTTTATCCATTCTGCCCATCTTTGTCTTTTAACTGGAGTGTTAAATCCATTTATATTTAATGAAATTACTGATCAGGAGAGACTCACTTCTGTCATTGTGCTGTTTGCTTTCCACATGGCCTATAGCTTTTAGTTCCTCATTTCCTGCATTCCTGTCTTCTGTGTTTAGTTGACTTTTTGTCATTAAATGTTTAAATTACTCCTAATTTCCTTTTGTGTATATCTATAACTATTTTCTTCATGGTTACTATGGGGGTTACATTTAACATTCTTAAGTTAAACATTCTAATTTGAATTTATAGCAGCCTAACTTCAATAATTTTTAAAAGTCAAGTGAGTCAAAATCTAGAACAGTCAAATATCAATTGATGAGCTATTAAAAATGAGTTTTGTAAGGTGGCTGGAAACAAAATCCACATGCAAAAATCAACAGCTGTGACTGATTAGTAAATGCACTTAAAAATAATCTCTTAAATTGCCACAAGAATTCTAAGGTATCTAGGTATAAATCTAGAAATAAAATACAAGGCCTTTATGAAGAAAACCAGACTAACAAATAGGTTTTTAAAAATAGGCTAAAGAAGATTATTTCAAAGTTGAATTTAGAATGTTAAGGAAAACTCTTTTGAAATTTGTGTTGAGATACTAAATATTAATTCCACACTCAGTGTGGGTGTAACTACTTCTCTGTGTACAACAAAACAGACAGGAACAAAACAAAACCCCACACCAGCAGAGAGATAGCTAGTAATGATGGGTGGGGGGATTCCGGTCCCTAGATACTTACATTCCCAACATTGAAGGGATACTCTCTTTCCTGTAATACCACAGAGCTGTTACTGCTTCCCCAAGCTCCAATTTTAAAAAGCTCCATGTACTTTGTTCTCTTACCTTGTTGGGAGATGAATCCCCACCCTGTAGCCCAGCAAGTAAGGTTCTGAAGATTCACATCTGGGGGTGCGATGCAGATGGGGAGCACAGAGTCAGAAAACACAATGCGGGTTTTCAGCTGCACCAGAGCAATGTCACCTCCAACAGGGTGGTACAGTCCATATGTAGGGTGCAGGATCACCTTATTCACCACTGGGTGTGATTGCCTGTGACCCTGAGGTCCGCAAGGCCCACGTACAGATCAAATAACTCAGGGCTCCTGTCCCTGTGGGCACAGAGAACAAGGGCAGAGTGGCTTGAATGCCTTGCAAATCGGGGCACAGCCACCATCAGCTCACAAGCCCAGGGAGGTTTGGAGCATGTGGTGTGGGTATCCAGACTCCCAGCCATGTGAAAAAGGAAGCCACGTGTAGCACACTGGGCACCTGGCTGTCTAGTAGAATTGCCCTCAAAGAGGTCTGGACCTGGGCCTGTGCATGATTTGGGGACACAACCAGACATGCTGGTCACCAAGAGCCCTGGATGGTGACCTTGTCAGGTGTACAAAGAGCAGCCCAACGAGGTAAGTCTCTATTCACCTCTCCTGTGATTTGGCCTCTTATCTGTCCTGCTGTAATGTGTCCCCTCACCTCCTGTGATGTGTCTTCTCACCTCTCTTCCTGTGATGTGCTTCCTTTTCTCCACTCCTGTGATTTGGTTTCTCTCCTCACCTTTCACCATGTGACTTTGTTTCTCCCTCCTCACCTCTCACGATGTGGCTCCACACCTGCCTCAAAGGGCAGATGGCCCTGAGGAGCCCATAGCCCCGCATACCCAGCAGCTGCAGTGGATAGAGCTGTGCTCTGGGCCCTGCTCTTTCTCCCACTTCTAAGAGGCCCCAGCTGGAGGTGGGCCACATCAGCAGGGGGCCCTGGACCTCCTGAAAATGGTGTCTGGCACTGTCCACTCACCTGCCAAAGCAGTGGGCTGCCGATAGGATCCCGTACTCGTCGATGATGGACCCACCACAGATGTGGAAGCCCCCATAGTGCACGCTGACCTGGCATGGCCATTTCATCTCAGGGACATCCACACCCCACCAAGCCCTTCCACTGCTGGTGACGACGGCCACAGGCTAAGGGGACAGGGACAGAGTGTTCGAGTAGCAGCACTGGCAGGGCAGGCAACACCACAGGCAAAATGGAAGGTGGGTAGGGCAGGATAGAGTGCTAGGAGGGGCAGGCATGAGGGCAAAGGGCAGGAGAGGAAGGGGAGGGGAAGGCCAGGAAGGGGAGGGGGAAGTTAAGGGAGGAGGTAATGGGGGAGGGGAGGGGAGGGAAGGACAGGGGTGGGGGATGGGAGGGCCTATTAGGGGAGAGGGGAGTGAGGTAAGGGGGCATGAGGGGCGCAGAGGGGATGTTAGGAGAGGAGGGGAGCGAGGGGAAGGCCAGGAGGAGAGGGAAGGGAGGGAAGGGCCAGGGAGGCCTGGGAGGGACGTGAACCCAGAAAGGGAAGGGAGGGGAGAGGAGGGGAGGTTTGGGGAGGGGAGCGGAGGTCTGAGGAGGGGTGGGGTGGGTCTCTCCTGGGGGTTTATGGAAGCTCCGACTGCCAGCCAGGCCCTTAGGGGTCCTGCCCATGTCATGGCTCAGGGTGACCCGCTCACTCGTGGGCTGCCTGTGGGCCACGTGTGCAGCCGGGGTTGAGGGCAGGCAGAAGAACAGGAGCAGGAGCGAGAGGAAGCTCGGGGCTCCGGGCCGCGTCGCTCCAGGCCCAGGACGGGCGGGAGGGCGGGCAGCCGTGAGCGGGAGGGCCCCGGCTGGGACCGCGCCATGTGTGACGGCATCGACACGCACGGCGCAGCACTTGATGGCATCAGGGCTCGAGGACGGGCGGAGTGGTGAGTCACAGGCCCTCCTGCCGGCTTCCCGTAGTTTGCATAAAGCACTTTATGCACCTGAGACTCCATGTATGGCCAGTAAAGCCAGCTGGGCTGAAAGTGCTCTTTTCTGAGGGATTTTCAGGTGATGATAGCTTAACTTCGGAAATACATACAGGGTGCTGGGGTCATCGGCTGCTTCATGAGTGAGTTTCGGTACTTTGTACCTTCCGAGGAAACTTTACATTTCGCTTGAGCTATTTTATGGCTATAAAGTCGTGAGTAAAAATATTCCTTATTAGCCTTTCGGCACTCACACTGGTGACCCTCTTTATTCCTGATGTTGGTAGCTTCTAACCGGCCGTTGTCATGAAGACCATCATTTCTTTGTATTCTACTTCGCTACATGTTCTCTCAATTTGTGATAATTTCACATTGATCCTTTTTTTGTTACTGGGTTGTAAAGCAGAATATTCCCACTCACATATGGAGGGTAATCTTTACTTTTAAAGTCCACCAATTGTAAATGTTAATCCTATCTACAAAATGCCTTCACCACAACATCTAGACATCTGCACAGACAGTTGGACCCCATAGCCTAGACAACCAAGTTGGCACGTCAGACTAACCATGACAGTGCATCCTGGGTCAGCCTGCTCCCATACACATCTCCCTAATACAAACCTAATCTCAAAATAAAGACAGTAATGAAGTCATACTTGTGCCTAACATAATAGTACCATCCTGAGTACAATTGAAAATGCCCTAATCCTTTCCCTGTGAGAGGTCGCAAAGTCTGTGGGCAATGCTTCCTCTTCTCCTTGACAGTCTATAAATACACACACACATTCATAACAAAATGAAGGAAGCATGCTCATATAATTACAGTCCTAGTTTCTTCAAGTGGTCACATGGTCCTAGTTGGTATTCATAACTACCCTTGTCCTCATTTTCCCTTTGCTCTCAGCAAGCGAAGCACCTCTGGCCCTGGTGGGGTGACTCCCACCTTCGTTTCTGAAAGATGTGGGCCAGTAGCAGTCCTGACTGGATCAGGGTGCAGTTTTCCACTGATTTCAACCACAGGGCGTGATGATACTAAGAGACACCCTAAGGGATGTGCTCTGCTCTAGACATACTGGTATGTCTCTCCTCCACTGTGGAGCAGCTGTCTAATGCCCCATTGGTAGTCACGGTCAATCACCCCGGCCAGTATAGGAACTCCCTTCTTTGCCTATTGATTCAGAAGCATGAGAAGCCAGAACTAGCTGGGTGACAGTCTTCAATTCAATTCAATTCAATTCTAGGATGTTCACTTACATCCTTGTGTCTCCTGGTGGAAGCATTCATCCCTTTGGAACTAAGCTCTTTAGACCTGGATTAGGAAACTAATACAAATTCTTTAAAATATTAAATATGATCCATGAACATGAGTATCTTTTCATTTATTTAGCACTTTAACTTATTTTATTTTTATTTTGGTATCATTAATATAAAATCACATGGGCAACATTGTGGTTACTAGATTCCCCCAATTATCAAGTCCCCACCACATACGCCATTACAGTCACTGTCCATCGCGTAGTAAGATGCTATAGGGTCTCTACTTGTCTTCTCTGTTCTATACTGCCTTCCCCATGCCCCACTCCTACATTATGTGTGCTAAGTAATGCCCCTTATTCCCCTTCTCCCTCCCTTCCACCCACCCTCCCCAGTCCCTTTCCCTTTGGTAACCATTAGTCCATTCTTGGGTTCTGTGAGTCTGCAGCTGTTTTGTTCCTTCAGTTTTTGCTTTGTTCTTATACTCCACAGATGAGTGAAATCATTTGGTACTTGTCTTTCTCCACCTAGCTTGTTTCACTGAGCATAAGACCCTCTAGTTCCATCCATGTTGTTGCAAATGGTAGGGTTTGTTTCTTCTTATGACTGAATAATATTCCATTGTGTATATGTACCACATATTCTTTATCCATTCATCTACTGATGGACACCTAGGTTGCTTCCATTTCTTGGCTATTGTAAATAGTGCTGCGATAAACATAGGGGTGCATATGTGTCTTTGAAACTGGGATCCTACATTCTTAAGGTAAATTCCTAGGAGTGGAATTCCTGGGTTAAATCGTTTTAACTAATTTTAAAATGTTGTATTTTTTTTTACTGAAGACCTAATAGCCATCCTTCTTAAAGTTTTCCAAAAAGTAGAAGAAGGAATACTCCCAAACTCATTATACAAGGCCAACATCACTCTAATACCAAAACCAGGCAAAGACACCACAAAATAAGAACATTACAGACCAATATCCCTGATGAACATAGATGCAAAAATACTCAACAAAATATTAGCAAACTGAATTCAAAAATACATCAGAAAGATCATCCATCATGATCAAGTAGGATTTATTCCAGGGATGCAAGGATGGTACAACATTTGAAAATTCATCAGCATCATCCACCACATCAACAAAAAGAAGGACAAAAACCACATGATCATCTCCATAGATGCTGAAAAAGTATTCAACAAAATTCACATCCATTCATGATAAAAACTCTTAACAAAATGGGTATAGAGGGCAAGTACCTCAACATAATAAAGGCCATATATGACAAACCCACAACCAACATCATACTTAACAGCAAGAAGCTGAAAGCTTTTCCTTTAAGATTGGGAACAAGACAAGAATGCCCACTCTCCCCACTTTTTTTCAACATAGTTCTGGAGGTCCTAGCCATGGCAATCAGACAACACAAAGAAATAAAAGGCATCCAGATTGGCAAGGAAGAAGTTAAACTGTCTCTGTTTGCAGATGACATGATATTGTATATAAAAAAAAAAAAAACCCTAAAGAATCCACTCCAAAACTACTAGATCTAATTTCTGAATTCAGCAAAGTTGCAGGATACAAAATTAATACACAGAAATCTGTTGCATTCCTATACACTAACCATGAACTAGCAGAGAAATCAGGAAAACAATTCCATTCACAATTGCAACAAAAAGAATAAAATACCTAGGAATAAACCTAACCAAGGAAGTGAAAGACCTATACTCTGAAAACTACAAGACACTCATGAGAGAAATTAAAGAAGATACCAATAAATGGAAACACATCTCATGCTCATGGATAGGAAGAATTAATATTGTCAAAATGGCCTTCCTGCCTAAAGCAATCTACAGATTCAATGCAATCCCTATCAAATTACCAGCTCTATTCTTCAACAAAATAGAGCAAATAGTTCTAAAGTCCGTATGGAACCACAAAAGACCCCAAATAGCCAAAGCAATCCTGAGAAGGAAGAATAAAGCAGGGGGGGATTACACTCCCTGATTCAAGCTCTACTACAAAACCACAGTAATCAAGACAATTTGGTACTGGCACAAGAACAGACCCTCAGGCCAGTGGAACAGAATAGAGAGCCCAGATATTAACCCAAACATATGCGGTCAATTAATATATGACAAAGGAGCCATGGATATACAATGGGGAAATGACAGCCTCTTCAACAGCTGGTGTTGGCAAAACTGGACAGCTACATGTAAGAGAATGAAACTGGATCATTGTCTAACCCCATATACAAAAGTAAATTCACAATGGATCAAAGACCTGAATGTAAGTCATGAAACCATAAAAATCTTAGAAGAAAACATAGGCAAAAATTTCTTGAATATAAACATGAGCAACCTTTTCCTGAATGCATCTCCTCGGGCAAGGGAAACAAAATAAAAAATGAACAAATGGACTACATCATGCTAAAAAGCTTCTGTACAGAAAGGACACCATCAGCAGAACAAAAAGGCATCCTAAAGTATGGGAGAATATATTTGTGAATGACATATCTGACAAGGGGTTAACATCCAAAATATATAAAGAACTCACATGCCTCAACACCCAAAAAGCAAATAACCTGATTAAAAAAATGGGCGGAGGATATGAACAGACAATTCTCCAAAGAAGAAATTCAGATGGCCAACAGGCACATTAAAAGGTGCTGCACGTCGCTAATTATCAGAGAAATGCAAATTAAAACTACAATGAGATATCACCTCACACCAGTTAGGATGGCCAACATCAAAAAGACAAGGAACAACAAATGCTGGCAAGGATGTGGAGAAAGGGGAACCCTCCTACACTGCTGGTGGGAATGTAGACTAGTTGAACCATTGTGGAAAGCAGTATGGAGGTTCTTCAAAAAACTAAAAATAGGAAACCATTTGACCTGGGAATTCCACTCCCAGTAATTTACCTTAAGAATGTAGGATCCCAGTTTCAAAGACACATATGCACCCCTATGTTTATCGCAGCACTATTTACAATAGCCAAGAAATGGAAGCAACCTAAGTGTCCATCAGTAGATGAATGGATAAAGAATATGTGGTACATATACACAATGGAATATTATTCAGCCATAAGAAGAAACAAACCCTACCATTTGCAACAACATGGATGGAACTAGAGGATCTTATGCTCAGTGAAACAAGCCAGGTGGAGAAAGACAAATACCAAATGATTTCACTCATCTGTGGAGTATAAGAACAAAGCAAAAACTGAAGGAACAAAACAGCTGCAGACTCACAGAACTCAAGAATGGACTAACAGTTACCAAAGGGAAAGGGACTGGGGAGGGTGGGTGGAAGGGAGGGAGAAGGGGAACAAGGGGTACTACAATTAGCACACATAATGTAGGCGGGGTCACGGGGAAGGCAGTATAGCACAGAGAAGACAAGTAGTGACTCTGTAGCATCTTACTACACTGATGGACAGTGACTGTAATGGGGTATGTGGTGGGGACTTGAAATTCGGGGGAATCTAGTAACCACAATGTTGCTCATGTAATTGTATATTAATGAAACAAAAAAAAAATAGGCAGAGCATCTGAACAGACACTTCTCCAAAGAAGAAATTCACATGGGCAACAGACACATGGAAAGATGCTCCACATCGCTAATTATCAGGGAAAATCAAATTAAAATCACAATGAGATATCACCTCACGCCAGTTAGAATGGCCACTATCCAAAAGACGAGAAATAACAAATGTCGGCAAGGATATAGAGAAATGGGAACCCGCCTAACCTGTTGGTAGGAAGGTAAATTGGTGCAACCACTGTGGAAGGCAGTATGGAGGTTCTTCAAAAAGCTTAAAAATAGAAATACCATTCAATCCAGTAATTCCACTCCTAGGAATTACCAAAAGAAAACAAAATCCCTGAATCAAAAAGATGCATGCACCCCTGTTTATTGCCACACTATTTGCAATAGCCAAGAAGCAACCTAACTGTCCGTCAGTAGATGAATGGATAAAGAAGATATGGTACATATACACAATGGAATATTATTCAGTCATAAAAATAAAACAAATCCTACCATTTGCAATAACTTGGATGGAGCTAGAAGGTATTATACTCAGTGAAATAAAACAGGCAGAAAAATACAAATACCATGTGATTTCACTTTCTTGTGGAACATAAAAACAAAGCGAAACAGAAGGAACAAAACAGCAGGAGATTCACAGACACTGAGAAGTGACTATTGGTTACCAAGGGGAAGTGTTTGGGATGGGTGGAGGGGAGAGTGAGGGGGATAAAGGGGCACATACCTGACAATCACAATGTAAGTGGGTCACAGGGATGGTAGTACAACAGGGAGAATAGAGTCAATGATTCTGTAACATCTTTTTATGTTGATAGGTAGTAACTACAGTAGAGGTGGTGAGGATTTAATAATATGGGTAACTGTTGAACCACTGTGTTGTACGTTTGAAACGAATATAAGACTGTATATCAATGATACTTCCAGAAAAAAAAGAAAAAAGAGTAAAAAAATGTCATTTTCAAAGTACAAATCTCGCATTTCTTTGGTTAAATTTATTCCTGAGCATTTTATTCTCCCTGATGCTATTGTAAATTGAGTTGGTTTCCTAATTTAATTTTTTAATTATTTGTTGCTAGTGTAAAGAACTACAGTTATTTTTTGTATATTAATCTTAGGTCCTACAAATATTGTTAGCTACATTTTTAGTGGCTTCCTTAGGATTTTTCTATATACAAGATCATGTCATCTGTAAGTACAGACCATTTTACTTCTTCCTTTCCAATCTGGATGAGAATTTAAATTTTCTTTCATTTATTTTTCTCACCTAATTTTGAATAGAAGTGGCAAGAGAAAAATATCCTTGAAGAGTTCCTGATCTTGGGGGAAAGCTTCCAATCTCTCATCATTAAGTTTCGTGTCAGCTGTGGGTTTCTCTAGATGCCTTTTATTGGGTTGAGCACTTTCCCTGATATCCAAGTTCGTTGGGATTTTTTTTCTTTTTGTTTTAATCATGAAAGGGTATTGGATTTTGTCGAATGCTTTTTCTGCATCTGTGAGATAATCATGCAGTGGAGGTTCTGCCTTTCTTTTTACCAATATATTATATTACATTAGTTAACTTTTGGATGTTAACCTTGCATTCCTGGGAAAAAATCCCATTTGGTCATGGTGTATAATCCTTTTAATATGTTGCTGGATTCAGTTTGATCGCATTTTGTTGAGGATTTTGTGTCTAAATCATAAGAGATAATGATCTGTAATTTTCTTGTGATATCTTTGTCTGGTTTTGGTGTCAGGGAAATGGTGTCTCTGAGAATGAGTTGAGAAGTGCTCCCACCTCTTCTATGTTTTGGATGAATTTGTGAAGTGTTCACATTAATTCTTCATTAAATGTCTGGTAGAATTTACCATTGAAACCATCTGGAACTGGGATTTTATTAGTAGAAAGCTTCTAAGTTACTGATCCAATCTCTTACCTTGGTGTAGGTCTATTCACATTTTGTAAATATTCTTGAGTCGATGTTAAGACATTTGTCAGTTTGTTTAAGTTATCCCATTTGTTGGTGGAGTTGTTCTTGGTTTTCCTTATAATGCCTTTTATTTCATTAGGGTTGGTAATGCTTTCACTTTCATTCTTGAGTTTATCTTTGTCAGTTTAGCTAAACTACCTTGATTCTTTAAGGTTGGCTTGTATATTTAAATTATCAACAAGAGAACGTTTTAAACCACTCTTTCCCAGTTCCTTAGGTTATTTCTCCTGTCTGACTGCTGCGTCTATTAATTTCAATATTGGGTTATACAGCAACTTAGTGGCTTCATGGAGAGTGCATTTGGGGTTTTCCCCAAAGAAATGGGGTGATTTGAGGGTGGAGTGTGTGTGTATATGTTTGTCGTGAACATTATGCATCTATAAACTACTATTTTTAACTGTTTTAGTGAGAAATGCATTGTATGTATAATGTATTTCTGTGGGATGCAGTTTTGGGGGCATTTCTGCTTTCATCCTCTCCCTGATTCACCCTTTCCAGTTGGGAGGGAGGTCCATGCTGTAGATATAGGACATTTGTGGTGTCATGTAAAGGCTGGTCATACAAAGCCCCTCTTCTCATTTCAAGCTGCATTGCTCGGCTCTCGCGTGTTATCTGGGGTACGAGCATAGACCCATTCCTGTGTGCCAAGGACTCATGGAGTCCTGGTGCCACAGGTCAAATGCAGGAACCCTCATTTGTAAATTACTAAGGAATCTATGAATATCTCAAGTAGTCACCAGTCAGTAAAGACTGTTCCCTTTTGCATCCACTTCCTGGGAATCTTGCATCACATCAGTGTGCTTCACGACCACCTCCCTTCAAAGCTGTCCATGCCCTGCCCTCAGGGGTTCTGAACTCTCACTCAATCTGCTCCAGACCCTGGCTGGAGTGCTCATGCTTGCGGATGGCCCTCACCCTTCAGAAAGTCCATGTGGTTGGCAGAAGGCAAAGAGCATCTGGAGAAGCAAGCCCACCACTTCTGAAAAGGTGGGAAGTGGCCCGGGAAAGAAGGTCTTGGGGAAGGTGGGTGGGCCTCTCACATCACTGTGAAGATGAGTTAGCCACCCATGTGAACTTTCCCACAGTGCCAAAGCCTGCATGCCCACTGCACTGGGTGCAGGAGGTGGGTGGTGACATCTCTTGCAGTGCCATGATGGCTCACCTATGTAGCTGGTGATGCTGATGAAGCATTTAGAGCATGTTTCCATTCACCCCAGAGCAGTTCGGGCCAGGTCCTCATTCCAGTTTCTGGGACCATTTTCTGGGAAGAAAGAAGGAATTTGCTTTGAGCTGGGAAAGGAGCGGGTACGCCTGTCTCCTGCAGCCACATCTCAGCCCCTGGATTCACAGCCACGTGCCCAGCATGGCTGCCTGGGACGTGGCCAAGGTCTGATCTTGCCTGCCTGCATACACGTGGCAAGCAGCTCCACTTGCTTCCCTCCAGATGTTCCTGCCCTGGAGACATGTCTTACCCCTTTCCACCCCCAACTGGGTCAGAGTCCAGGGGTGATGGTTCTCTGATACAGAACTTGCCATCACTGTCCTGCAGAGCTGGAAGCCCTATAGGATATAGGATTTCTGGTGGGGAGAGGACACACCATCCTGCCTGCCCACAGCCTGGCAGGCTGGGTGCCTTCCCCCAGTACCCTCTTCCTTTAGCTGGTAGCCCTGGGCTACTCTCACTGATGCTGGGGCCTCAGGACTCTGGCACACCTGCTGGGGTAGGGGTCTGCCTTTTCTGCCTACTCTTCCTTGCTTTAGGTGAGTCCCTGCAGGTGCTTTCCTGGCATCCAGACCAGAGTGTGGAGTGCTGTTCCTGGGCCTGTGCTTGGCATTCCATGTTTATCAAATGCAAGTGCCTGTTTGGTGAAAGAAGTCCCTTAAAAGCTAAAATACTGGAAGCATGAGCTCACACCTCTCATCTTTGCACTGCTGCCACCCTCCATGGTGGACCTCATCCACAGGAAATCTTTGTTCTGCCACTGGGCACAGTGTGTGTCATCTTGGACTCTTCCTAGGTGAAGGCATACAGTCAGCCAAAGTGAGCCCGAGGATACAGGTGCAATTCTATCTCCTGCAGAGATGGAATGAATGCCTGCTGGCAGAAGGGCTCAGGGCAAGCAGAAACTTGAGGTGCAGCCAGCATACCCAGAAAGCTCACCACAACAGAGTGGATGTGAGGCATGCTAGGGCAAGTGCTTTCATGTGCCAAGCCTTCCGTGTGCACCTGCTGTTCATGGTGGAGACAGCGTGCTTCCATTCTCATTTCTCAAACAGGAGCACACCAGTTCAGACACAGCATGGCTGGAGTAGATGGGTCAGTGCCTGGCAGAGCCAGACAAGCTCCAAAACAGTGCCCAATAGAAGCTGATAGCCAGCCCCTTCTCCTAGTCCTGGTTTCAGATGCATGCCCTGAGCTTCTTCCGTCTGTGCTGTCTGCTGCCTACTTCGTTGTTGTTGGGTATTCTCCATCCACTTAAGTGATTTCTCTTATGTTTCCCCTTTACTAATATATATCAATAATGTATCTATGACAACCATTATTAAATACCTTCCTACTCCACTGAAATTAGCTTGTCTCTCTTATATTCTACTAATGTGAATTACATATATATATGTAGTAATGTTATCTCATCATTTCATTCCTGCATCATTTGCCAAACTTCATCAAAATTAAAAACTGTGCATCATAGGATAGCACAAATAAGTGAAACAGTAACACACAAAATGGAAGAAAATGTGTAAATCTCATAGCTGATTATGGATTAATCAGAATATACTAAGAGCTTCTAAAACTCGACAACAAAATACAGACAACCCAGTTCAAAAATGGGCGTAGAACTTGAATAGACACTTCCAAAGGAGACAAAGGAGTGGCAACATGCACACAGAAAGGTGCTCAACATCACTAATAATCAGGGAATCACAAATCAAAGCCACATGAGATACCTCCTTACCCATTAGGATGCCCAGATAAAAAAAAAATGGTGACCATAAGTAGTGGTTGAGGATTCGAGAACCTAGAGCCCTGTGCATGGCAAGTGGGCGTGGAAAGTGGAGAACAACTGGGCGGTTCCTCGGGATATGTTGCTGCTAGCACCAACTGCACTAAACCCTGGAGACTCCATGGGGTGGATGTGGCCTTGGACCTGGCTGAACACCAGGCAATGAATGATTGTGACCCCTGAGACAGGAAACAAGTGGATCAGCCCCAGGATTGTCTCAGCTTCCAGGCCACAGCGCAGGAAGAATGAACTCAGGAGGAAGCTGGGGCACCTGAGTTGAGGGACACCCAGGCATTCAAGTTCTTAGGAAAGAGAGGAAGAGTGGTCGTGTGGAAAGAGAACTCTGGAGAGTTTCAGGGGACCCCTTCAGGGTTCTGCTGAGTACTGTTCCACGCAGCATGATCTAAAACTGCTCAAGAGTGGACAAAGACCCAGTGGCACAAGAAGGAATGGCATTCCCAACTCATACAGGGCTGGGGATAGTGCCTGGTCCCGCCAGCCAGTGATGGAAAGCTCATAATTCACAGAGCACTGCGCGAGTGCCCATGCAGGGCTGATCTCAGCAGCGGGGATTAGCTAGCACTGCACTGAGCACCGCACAGACCCACACCACAAGCCCCAGAAGCAAGACCTGAAAGATCTCAATATCCTTATTCAAGTAACTTGAAATCATCCCAGAATGGAGCTTAGGAAGTTGGGTGGGAATACTAACAAGGTAAAAATCACAATGTCTGGCATACACTCAAAGAAAGGAGTGGGAGGACACAACCCATAGTGAGAATTAAAAAAAAATGAAAATAACATATCTTGATGAGTATGTAGAGAAACTGGAACCCTTGTGCACTGATGTTAGGAATGTAAAAACGATGCAGCCACTGTGGAAAGAAGTATGGCGGTTCCTCAAAACACTACGTATAGAACTACCACATGAATCGCCATGTGATCCACCGATTCCACTTCTAGGGTAACAGGCACAAATACACCCAAGTTCATGGCTGTGTCCTCCAGAGCAGCTTGGACGTGGCCTGTGCATACAGCATGTCATCTAGCCTTAAAAAGGAAGGTGGTCCTGACAGCGCTGCAGTAGAGATACACCTTGGAAACACACTAATGACGTGGCACAGATACCATACCATCCCACTTTAAATATTTTGGAAATTGAAAAAATACCCTGTATGGCCACAAGGTAGGAGTGTCTTACTGGGGAGTTTTGCTTTATCATTATGGCCAGTGCATGCACCTCCAGTAGCACTATATATAGACCCCTCAGTAACTCCCACGGGGAGAGGAGTAAAAGTATGGTATACTAGACCTGGACAGGACCCCCCCTCCTGTGGATGCATCCCAGGGGTCCCCTGACAAAGCAAAGAACCCCCTTCCTGCTACAGTCCTGTCACAGGACCACTCTCTTGCATACATCCTACCTGATGGACAAGATTTGCCTATACTGATGTCATTAAAACACATGTCTTATCGCCCCTAAGGTCTTTGTGGATTGAGAACCTCCTCTGGCTTGAGAATTATTATAATCTTTGTTCAAAATCTTGTTGTATCTTAATTTTTATTATTATCTGTAAATTGTTGTTACCTCCATTGCTGTTGTGGAATCTGGTTACAGTGCTCCAGCTTTCTCCCACAGGGCCATTGGGGAAGACTGAGAGCATGTAGATTGTTTACTTTTTTTACTTCGTCTTCTGATAACATAGGCATTTAAAAAGTGCTTTATGTTTTGAAAGACATTTGTTTCTTTTAATCTTGGATGGGTGGAGTATGGGGAAGTTGGGGTCCCTATGGCCAGGATCCTCACTGAACTTAAACCACCTGATGATGTAACTGGCCTGTTCCTAGGCTACTGCTTCCACACCTTTAGGCAATAAGCTATTATTGTGCTATACAGAGAGCTCGGCCCAGTGCTCTGGGCAGAGGCAGAGATGCTAGTGCTTGACCTACTGCCGGGAGAACAAGCCGGGTAGTAAACCCTTTCACCCAAAGAACATTCTACTGTCATTTCTTTGGTCACACTGAATCCATAATGAACTTGCCCGAGGCTGAAACCCATTGGCAAGATACTTGATAAAGGTCCTGTAGTGGGAGGTGGATGGTGGGTGGGCAGGACTGGGGAAGCCTGAACTCTGAACCCTAGTTTAGCACACAAGTTGTGGAAGATCCACTGTAACTCGGAGGATGATAAACCCGGACTGGAGGCTGGAGAGAGCTGGGCACCTGGTGTCCTAGGGGTCCATCTGATCTAATGCTCAGCACCTGGACCCAGTGCACCGTGAGAACCCAGAAAGCAGAGTCTGCAGAGGTTCTAGGGACCAGGGCTCCTGCAGCCTTGGGTTGGGGCTTAGGAGCATGGGCAGCTGAGTGAGGGCCTTGGGCTGGGGCCTGGGGTCATGGAGGCACAGCTTCAGGCTGGCCACCTCCAGCGCGCCCACCACCAGCACCCAGCTGGGCCTCCATCACCCCGCTGGCCCCAGCTGGAAGTGGTGACAAGGCCCCGGGCCAGCTCCTCCTGGTGAAGGAGGGCCCTGAGAGGCCATCCTGCTCGCCGTGACCCTGGGCTGCTCCAACAGCAAGTGACCGCTGTCCCGGGGGCTCACAGCCACATGGGTGTGCGGGAGGTGGCATGCAGTGCTGGGCAGCTGGGTGCATGGATGTGAACTGGTCACCTTCCCGGGTTGCAGGTTGGCCAGAGGTCTGGAGAGGCTGCACCCCACCTCGGAGAAGGCCTGGCACTGGGAAAGGTCCTGCCTGGCTCTGTGGGCCCACTGCCTGGGGCTGTGAGTAAGGCCCACTTAACAGCGGAGTGCCATCCATCCTTTCCCAGGTGCTGACCTCTCCGTAGCTCTGAACAAAACCACCAGTTCTGCACACCCAACACTATTGCTGTAGATGGATTATTTTTAACGCAGCAGTGAGAGGATGGTGATACTGTCGAATTCTCCTTAAAAAGCTGTACTAGCTTAAACTCCCACAAACACACTGCCAGAGTTTTCTACAAGGATCTGAGCTGCTTACAGAAATAGCCAGACATGCAAAAATATGCCTGTCTAAAGACAGCATGCTGAGTATTATGTATTAATCATTTTTACATATTATTATTTTGAAAAGCTGTGCCATTTTATCTCAAAAGTCTGCAAGCTGGCTTGCATCTGTTTTTGGATGTCCCTCCAGCTAAGCATGGTTTTCACCTTAAAATGGTAGGAAAGGAGAGTATTTTCTGAGACACAAAAATTATATTAAACTCAAATATCAGTGTGCATGATGGAAGGCCTGTCCCCTTACCCCAGTGTCCCCTCCTGCAGTATCCCAACTGTCCCCACAGTTTGCACCCTCACCCCATGTCTTCCCAGCACCCCAACAGTCCCCACAGCCTTCCCCTTCACCCCATGTCCCTTCCTGCACCCCAACTGTCCCCATAGCCTGCCTCTTCACCCCATGTCTCATTAGCACCCCAGCTGTCCCCACCACCTGCCCTTTCACCCCATGTCCCCACCTGTCCCCATAGCCTGCCCCTTTACCCCATGTCCCCTCCTGTACCCCAGCTGTCTCCACCACCTGTCCCTTATGCCCATACCCCCTCCTGAACCCAAACTGATCCCACAGCATGCCCCCTTACCCCCATGTCCCTCTGTACCCCAACTGACCTCAAAGCCTGACCCTTTACACCATACCCCCTCCTGTACCCCAACTGTTCCCACAGCCTGCTCATCTCCATTCCCTTCCTGAACCCCACTGACTCCACAACCTGCCATTCACCCCCATGTGCACTCCTGTACCCCACCTGACCCCAGAGACCTGACCCCTGACCCCCATGGCTCCCCTGCACCCCACCCATCCCTCATGGGTGTGCCCCTTCACCACATGCCCCCCTTGCACCCCAACTGTCCCCACCGCCTTCCCCTCACCCTCATATCTCACCTATACCTCCATCTGCCCCCTGCCCTGGGGACCACCCACACCTTGGGCCCTGCCCTTGGGCACACTACCCAACCTTTACACCTGAGATCACCCCTGTGAGCTGCATGCGGGTCACGGCTAGGCCACACCTCTGAGGCCCCGAAGGACAGGCATGTCCCTGAGACAGTCCCGGGGCACAACAGGAGGCCAAGCGGTCCCAGGGAGTGGGGTCGGCCCCAGGTGTGCTGACTGCCACCCCTCAGTGCTAAATCGGTCTGCAGTGGGACCCTCCCCTAACCTCGTCTGTGGCCCCCTGCCAGGCCCAGTCCAGTCCTCAGTCCTCTCCTGGAGGGCTCAGCCACACCAGAGCCCTCCCCAGCCTCCCCACCTCTGCCCTGGCTGGCCCCCGTGGCCCTTTAGCCGCCATGGCCCTTTAGCCGCCATGTGGAAACACCACAACACCCTGCTCCAGCCCGGCCACCTGGGAGGCCAGCAGGATCCTGAGAAATGAGACCAGTGTGTTGTGGTGAGTCCCCAAATGTGGGGAAGGCCTGTCACGCAGCACGAGCCAATGGGTACACAGTGAGAGGCAGGAAGTGATGCACGCGAGGGCGCCTGGACCCAGTCTTCCGCTGCCCACAGCACAGCTGTGTTCCTCCCCAGAACTGGCCCTCAGCTCCTGGCTGGAGGATTGTTCCCTAAGTGTCCAGTGCCCTGGGAGACTGGCTGGGGAGAAAGGTTCCCTCCCAAGAACCCTCGTCTGGGAGCATGCTGGGGGTTACCTTAGCAGGAGGAAGCCAACCGGGACCCACGTAGGCCTTGTCCTGGGCCGGAGGCCCTGAGGCCCCAGCTGCAGTCTTCCTGGAGGTCTGTATGCAGGCTGCTTGGGACCTCAGTTTCCCCACTGTAAAGGGAGGGGCTCACCAGGTTTTTCTGGGAGATGACGTAAGCTGAGTACGTGGCCTGTTCTTCCAGACAACCTCCCCTCCCACAGCTGGTTCCCATTACAGCTCAGCCCCCCTGGTTAAGTGAACTTGTCAGGCAAACGGGAAACCCGATCACCCCACATTCCAGCCCCAAGCGGGCAGCAGGCTGGCGGCAGCCTCCTCGGCCGGCCTCTCTGGAGGGCGGGGCTCCAAGGAAGAAAAGCCTGGATGCAGCTGATTCTTTCAAGAGAAACTATGCGGAGAGCCCCTCACAAGGCCTGGCTCCGGGACCACTGGGTGTTGGCTGGGGCCCTGAGTGGGGCGTGGCGGCAGGGTGATGAGGCGCCAGTGGATTCAGGGGGTGCACACCAGCCCCTCCCTTTGGAGGCCACCTAGCTCGTGCCCACAGGACCTAAGCCCCTCCACCTGCCCAGCTGTCTTCCTCACCCCTTGGCCAGCCCGACCTGGGTAGGTGCCAGCCTGGCTCTGCCCTGGGCAAGGGCTCTTGCCCAGGAGGCTGGAGTTGGACCGGGAACCCTGCCACCTGCCTGCTTCAGGCTGCCTGCCCCTTGACTGGGGTTGCTGCCTCCTCCCCACGCCACCTGGGGCTCCTGGACTCTTACAGATGAAGGCTATGGGGACAGGTGCCTGGGCCTCAGGGAGGCTGGCGCAGGCATGTCTCCGGAGCATGTGCCCCTGAGTCTTCACTCTCCACAATGGGAAATGAGGCTTGCACCTGACCCAGCTCCAGGCCCTGGCCCCCTCGGTGAGGCCTGCTGGGGAGGAGCGGCAAGGGCCAGGGGTGGGGATGCCGAACTCCTGCTCCAGTCTAGCTTTGGGCCAGGGCCCATGTCTCATTTGCCTGCTGCCCTGGGGCACATTTCCCGGGGCTTCCTGATATGGGGGCCCTGCTGGAGTGGCTCTGGGCCTGGCTGACAAGGGAGTTGGTGACCACTCCTGGTGCTGGGGACCCTCTGCTCCCAGGTTCTGGGGCTCAGGGTTGGTGGGGAGGCCCTGAGGCAGCACAGGTGGGGTGGCTGGTGGCCTCAGTCATGGGATAAGGACGGCTGCCAGAAGAGCTGTGTGGCAGGAGTGGCAGGAGCGGCCCAAACCAACAGGGACTTAGAAGGTGGTGCTGGCCTCAGCCCTCTCTGCCCCTTGCTCAGGGAGCAGCTGGGACCCCTTCTGCACTGGGACTTCTTTGCCTGGGTCCTGTTTGGGCCTGGGGTTCTTGGCTTCAGAATACCTGGAACCTGGGGAAGTGTCTCTTGCTCCCAAGGTGAACTCCACCCTCAGCTAAGTGTCCCTGTGCTCAGGGGTTCTGCCTGGAGGTCCATCTCTCTTCATGGGCCCACCTCTCCATCTGCTCCCTCTGCTCTTTGGGCTGGCCCCTCGTGGCCTGGGTTGCAGCACTGCAGCCTCCACCTGATCCTGGCCCACCCCTGACTCCTGGGGCCTGTCTGCAGTGCAGTTCTGTTCCACCCATGGGAGTCCTGCTGTGGCTGCAGGACACCCACCTCAAGGGTGTTGCTGGAGTTGGGGCCCTTCGTCAGCCATCTGGCATGTAGATTCACAGACACATAGGCTGCATGCAGGAGCCATACACACACTTGGAAACAGGAACATACATGTGCATTCACATTTGCACTCATAGTACACAGTGCAACCGCATGCATGAACACACATGCATTCAGTGTACTCACAATGCACACATGTGATCATATACATATGTACATGTGCACACACAATGCACTCACAAGGACACGTGAGCATCTGCATGCATGGCCACACGTGCACACATGTGATGACATGCACGAGCACTTGCATCCACATGTGCTCTGGCCACACCAACTGTGCCCACCTGCACTCGCTCAAGCCATCCTCCCCTTCTCTGGACTTGGAGCTTCCACTGTCTTCTCTATCTGGTCAGCTTATGGTTGGCCCAGGTCCAGCTCACACATGCTCTCTCTGTGCAACACCTGGCCCCTCAGAACTCCCATGGCCTGACAGTGATCATCTGTCCCCACATACTCCTTGGGGCCAGGACTGTTCAACACATCAACCCACCCAGCAAACCCTAGCAAGCTTAATTGGCCATGATTGTCCCAGGTGCAGCCTCTGGGGCCTCCAGAGTCCTGGGCCCAGGTGGGAGCAGGAAAGATGGCTCAGCCCCACATGGCACCAGGTCTGTCACAGGTGGGTGGCTGGCCAGGTCACACTACAGAATTGGCTGACCTGGGATCAGAGCCCAGTGGTGTGGGTGTCTGTGGGGAAGTTGGGGTTCCTATGGCCAGGATCCTCACTGAACTTAAACCACCTGATGATGTAACTGGCCTGTTGCTAGGCTACCGCTTCCACACCTTTAGGCAATAAGCTATTATTGTGCTATACAGAGAGCTCGGCCCAGTGCTCTGGGCGGAGGCAGAGACGCTAGTGCTCGACCTACTGCCGGGAGAACAAGCCGGGTAATAAACCTTTTCACCCCAAAGAACGTTTTGCTGTCAATTTCTTTGGTCACATTGAATCCATAGCGAACTTGCCTGGGGCTGAAACCCACTGGCCAGACAGTGTCAATGCTGGGCCTTCACATGTGCACACACAAGCTGGCCATCATGTGCTGCATCCCTAGAGCTGGGGCTGCCCCATAGCTCCAGGGCTCTGATGGGACCACACTTTTGACCAGACTGCCCACAGATGAGGGTGCTGGACCTGTGCTCTGGGTCAGAATCATGCAGCAGGGGCCCAGAGCCAGGCCCCATCAGGAATGAGCTGGCTGCATGCAAATGGGTGAGGGGAAGTGGGGGAGAATAGCCCATCTTGCCTTAGGGTTTCAGCCCCAGGCAAGTTCATGATGGTATTCGATGAGACTGAGAAATGACAACAGAATATTCTTGAAGTAAAGGGTTTATACAGGGCTTTATCCTCCCAGCAGTAGGTCAGCACCAGAATCAGGTCTGCATCCAGCAGTCCACAGGTCCATAATCCATTTCTGTCTCTGCCTCTGCCCAGAGCGCTGGGTGGAGCTCTTTATATAGTGACTCAGTCAATAAAAGCTCATTGCTAATGGGTGTGGAAGTGTTAGCCTAGCAGTAGGCCAATTATATCATCAAGTAGTTTAGGTTCAGGTGAGGATCCTGGCCATAGGAGCTTCCATTTTTCCCCACAGGCCCCATGCTCCACCCATCAGCAGGACACTGCCCAGAATGGACACAGGTAACATAGTGTGGAGAAGGTCCAGTGTGGACACTGAAGTGTGGAGGCTTGCAGCTGAGTGGCCTAAGAGTGAATATCTAAGGCCCCATCCTGCAGAGAGGACAGTGAATCAGAGGTAAATCTGGCTCAGAACCCAGATACCTGGGTAGGACAGGAGTCCTGGTGAGGCTGAGGGAACAGTGGTGGTTCAAATCTGGGGCAGGCCCTCATGTCCATGGCCAATGGACTTCACTAGGAGTGCCAAGACCTTTTGGGGAAAGAATAGTCTCAACAAACAGTACTGGAACAACTAGATAGCCACACGCAAAAGATGAAGTTGGACTCTACCTCAACCCTCAAATTAACCAAAATGGGTCATAGGCTTAAAACTATAAAATCTTAGAAGAGAACATAAGAGGCAAATCTTCATGACCTGGGATTTGGCAATGGATTCTTAGATATGACATAAAATGCACAAGCAATAATAGATAAGCAGACAAGTTGGACTTCCTCAAAATTAAAACTTAATGTATCAGAGGACATTATTAAGAAGGTAAATAGACAATGTACAGAATGGAAGAACATATTTGCAAATCATATGTCTGAAAAGAATCTAATATGCAGAATATATAATTCTTACAACTCAACAGCAAAAAGATAAATAATCCAGTTAAAAATGGGCAAAGGACTTACACAGACATTTCAAAGAAGACATACCAACGGCCAGCAAGCACAAGAACATGCTCATTGTTGCCTGTCATTAGGGACATGCAAATCAAAAACAACAAAGTATCACTTCACACCTGCTGAGATGGCTAGAATAAAAACTGAACAAAACCAAAAGCATGCAAACAAGTGTCTGTGAGGATGTGCAGAGATTGGGGTCCATGTGCACTGCCTGTGGGAATGTAAATGGGGGCATCTGCTGTGGAAAGCAGAATGATGGCTTCTCAAAAGTTAAGCATATAATTGCCACATGACCAAGCAGTCGCTTTTCTAGGGAGGGGCTCACAGCCCACCTTGTGTGGATCTATGAGTCCCAGAGGGACATGAACTAGAACCCCTGGCCTACCCCACAGCCACCTCTAGTCTCCCCCTCACCTCTGCACCCCAGGCCCCCACATTACCCCAGAGATGGATGAGGAGCTGGGGGAGATCAGACAGGCCCAGGGCCCCTGCTACCCAAGGCAGGTGGCTGTGGGGGTTGGAAAAGCCTGCCTGGGGTGTTGGCTTCCCCCAGCAGACACCAGGCTGCTGCCTGAAGTTGCGCCTGGGCCTTGACAGCTCCTGTGGGCTGGGTGGGTGGGCCCAGCATCGTAGCCCACCCCAGGTCCACCACTGCTTGTGTGGGCCCCAGCCCAGCCCAGTGCATCTCACATCCTGCGCCTGGATGCCTAACCTCCAAGGAGTTTGTAAGTGGGCTGGAAACATTCAGATGCAGAAATACATGCCTACACATGTGAATCCAAGTACATATGCACATGTAGGTCCATGCACCTACAGAGACACACATAGGTCCATGTACACACACATTAGATCCATGCACACATGCACACACACACACAGGTCCACAAACACATAGAGGCATGCACACATGTACAGGTCCATGAACACAGAGACACATAGGTCCATATACACACACATGTAGGTCCATGCACACACACACAGGTCCAATCACATACATAGGTCCACACGCATGTAGAGGCATGCACACACGTGTAGCCCCCCACGTGTGTAGGTCATGCACACACGTGTGGGTCCATGCACGCTTGTGCAGGTCCATACAGAGACACATGCACACCCATGCTTAGCTATCTGCATGCTTCTAGAGGGTCACTCTTCTCCTGAGCTGGAGCGGGGAGGCTGGGAGAAGCCCCACTGGGGATGCTGAGCAGGCTTACGCTGGAGGAGGAGGGAAGCAGAGGTCCTGGCTGTTTTTGCTCTTGGGGGCTTTTGAGGGTATGTAAGAACCCCACTATTCAAGACTTTCAGAAACTTTCAGAATAATGCAGAACCAGAGCAGCAGCACTGGGTGAGACCCTGAACACCAGCCTGCCTCTTTACAGCCCTTTTGAGGGACAGGGCTCAGGCAGCCAGCTGGCTGGGAGGCTCTGTGAGAGAAGGAATTGTCCTGTGGGCTGGGATCTGGGCCAAGCGTGAATGGCAGGAGAGAGCCAGAGCAGGGGTCAGGAGCTGCCAGCATAGACGGGCAGGGCCCCTTCCCAAGAGGGGTCGGTCTCTGGGGAGCTGGGATGCGGCCAGGAGGGACAGATGTGTTGAGCACATTTTGGGTGGGGAGTCTAGTCAAGGGCAGGCAGGGTCTGTGGTGGGGAGTACATGGTGGCCAAGCTGGGGCTACAAGACCCACCTGAGTGGAAGCCAGATGCAGGGTGCCTGGGAGGCTCCAGCCCCAGCTGCCCCGGCGAGTTCAGGCCTGTCTCCTGCCTGTGCAGACATAGCACTCATGCATTCTGTTTAGGAGACTGACCCCTGCCCCGAGGGAGTGCAGCCAGCCTGGGGTGGGGAATGGCACCCTCCTGAGAGCAAGAGGGACTAAAGCATGTAACAGGAGTGTCAGGCCCAGCCAACTCAGGGGTTACCTAAGAACAAGGAAAACTCCAGCTATAGGGATGAGGCCTGAATGCTCTGGCCAGAGCATATCCCTGGGGCCCAGGACATCCAGCAACCTGAGGCCACGGCTGGCTGCAGACCCTTGGCTCTCCTGCGAATGGCCTCTGGTGGCCCAGTAGTCCTGGCCTGCCCTAGGGGACAGGAAAGTGGCTCCATCCTACCTAGGAGCAGCAGGGCAGCCAAGTTCCACTGACATCATGAAGTCTCTCAATTAGCTTTCAAGGTCCCTCACCTGTGGCAGAGAAGGCCATGAGGGAAAGGCCAGGAGCAGACCCATGCCCTCCTCCTGCCTGAAGCACAGACTCAGAAGTCCACCCATCCTGGGATATCACACTCTGCCCTGTGGGACCCACCAGAACCCCTCCAGCACCTGAGGCCCTGAGTCTGGATTCTGCCAAGATGGACCAGGGTTCAGGGTAACCTCCTGGACCCTAAGCCCTCTCGCTCAGTGAAGCCCTGGCTTGTCCTCCCAAGCCCCTCTGCCACCCTCCCAAGCTCATCATGCTCTGTGGGCATCTGGGGCTCTGTGACACATAAATCACAGCATCTCACGGTCAGCACCAGAGCCCCTTCCTGGTCCGGGGAACCCAGGCCACTTGTCTCACCAGAAGGATTTTAGAAAGAACCCAGTGTGAGTGTATGCAGAGCTCCCATTTGCCACAGGCCTCTGTGTAGAGGTGAGCCTCACCCTGCATCCCATTGATCAGGCTGTGGGCCTCAATGTATGGCATGGCGTGTGTGTGCATTTGTTCATGAATGTGTGTACATGTGTGCACATGTATGAAAGTGTGATTGTGCAAGAACGAGTGCAAATATATGTGCATGTGCATGATTGTGTACACACTGTGTGAATGAATGTGATCATGCACATGTGTGTTCATGAATGTGTGTGTGCATGTGTGCACAAATGTGAGAATGTTCACACATATACAAGCATGCATACACGAACAAGTGTGCATGTGCGCACATGAATGTGCACATTAATGTCTCATGCATTTGTGTACACATGCACAAATGTGCCTGTGTTTGTATGTGTATGCATATGTACATGAATGGGTGTGTGTAGGAATGCATGTGTACATATGCATCACACATTACATGCACATGTATGCATGGATGTGAGCATGCCTGTGCATGTTTGTGCATGAATGTGTATGCATCTGTATGAATGCATGTAAGCATGCACTGTGTGTGCATGTGTATGTGCATGTACATACCTGCCTGTGATTTGCACATGTGCACACAGGCATGTGCACATATCGTGTGCATGTGATGAATGTGACATTGTGTGTGAGTGCATGTGATTGCATGTGCATGCATGCAAGAATGCATGGGTATGCATCCATATGTGTAGGCACCCATGTGTGTAAGTGTGAGTGAACCCTCCCTGACATCACAGATAGAATTGTACATAGGACCCTCCAAGTGCATCATGGGCAAATCCCAGGTGTGAGTGAGTGGTGGGGACAGGAGCATGTCTGGTGGGGGAGGTGGCTGAGTGGTGGATGGGGCATATGAGCACAGGGAAGTAGTGGAGGAGCAGTGGTGGAATGGGCTGCGAGGACCTGAGAACACTCAAGAAGACTGACAAGACCACCAGGATGGGGGTCGTAGCTGCAGCCACCTTCGTGATACATGGGCTTCCTGGGGGCAGCGTGTCCATGTGTCTGCCTGCTTTTACTCTAGATGGCAGAGCTGAGTGGTTGACAGACCCATGTCAGCAGAATTGGAGGTACCAGAGGCCAGTGGAAGGGACAGGAAAAGTTTACACTATCTGCTCCTGTCTTCATTGGAGGACACTATGGTTGGACAGAAACAGCTAAGTGTGTCTCCTGGAGGCTGAGACTTGACTGGACTCCAGCATGCTGTTGCTCAGAAGTGCCTGCACCCCTCTGGGGATGAGGTCACAGAGCACACAGCAGGCTTTCACCCTTCTCTCGAAGGCCTCAGTTTTACCCCTACCTACCCAGCTGCTCCCCCTCACCTGGCTGCTTCTGCCTCACCTGGGCTGCTCCCCTCATCACCTGGCTGCTCTCTCCTCAGCTCAGCTGCTTCCCCCTCACCTGCGCTGCCTCCTTCTTATCCAGGCTTCCAGAGTCCCTTACATGCACCTAAATGGGGCCTCCAACTCATTCATCATATAACTTTGGATAAAATCCCAGAACATATGGGTTTTATAGTCCACTTTTGGGTGGTGACAGGCAAGCGTTTACAGAGGACACCTGGGAGGGTGTGGGCCCTTAAGGCTCTGCATGGGTCCTCACCATGCATCTGCCCCGGGAGGGTCCTGGTCACTGGGTGGGCTCACACAAGTGTTACTTCTCCCATGCTGCAGCTTTTCCAGGTGCAGGTGGCCTCCGTTTGGGTCTGAGGTCCCAGCTGTGGTTTCCTTCTTGGGTGAATGCAAAGACTGGCCTGACTAGAAGCACCGCATGCCCACTTATGAGGGCCCAGAAAGAGCAGAGGCCCAGTCTGGAAAGGGCCTGGAGCTGGAGGGAAAACGAGGCCACATGACTGCACAGCGGGGACCGGCTTTTGACTGGCCCCCTTCCTCTGTCCCAGTGAAGGGCAGAGATGGTAACGCAAGGTGGTCCAATATGAGTCCCCCTTAAAATTCCTTTACTCATCCCCAAACCGTGCTTGGTCCAGAGAGGACAGCCCTAGTGGCCCAGAGACGGCCCTGGTCCATGCCAAAGCCAGGAGTTCGCCTGGGGCATGAGGGATACCTGGAAGGCAGTGGCTGCCCACATCTGGGGCCTCAGGGAGGCCCACTCAGCCACTGAGGCAGTGGGTGGCAAGAGGGGACCCTGCCAGAGACTCTGTGTGCCACACATGACCCCACCAAAGGTGCTGAACAGGAGTTGTGCCCATGGGCCCTCCACTGTGCAATGTGGCAGCCACAACCTTGCAGAGCTGTCCCCACTCTCCCCATGTATCCTTTCCAGGTGTATTCTGAGGCCCGTGTGATGTTACTTCTCTTTCCGTTGTAGCTTATGTATTTTCAGAGGCATTCCACATATCTGTAGGATCTGTTCTGAAGACTTCTGGAGCAATGGTGAGCACACGCCATGTCCATGGGCTCCACATGGGTCCAGAGGCTCTGCATGTCGTATCCATGTGCCTCTGTGCAACCACACAATGAGCACAGTGAGACTAAGCTGGTGGGCATGAGAAGCCCCAGGTGACTTCCACACTGCCTCAAGGGAGTGGTGCTTGCCCCAGGAGCACGTGCACTGGAAGGCACATGTCCACAGTGTGACCACTGAGGGTGACAGGAGGTGACCTCCCCCCAGGCCCAGCCTCTTGGAAAGGCGTTTATGCATCAAAATGTTGAATGCAAAAGAACATCATACAATGTTACAAACACTCCACCATCACAGGAAACCACAAAACCGACCAGCAGTCCCCATGGGCGCTGCCGTCAGGGCAAGTGTGGCAGTTAAGTTCTCCAACAGCTCCTGGAACGTGGGTTCCACACTCAATCTCTCCACATCTGCAAGTCAGTTTTGCCTGAAGGTAACTGCCCTCTCCTTGCGGAGATGAAGTAAGCCGCCTTCCATAATAGAGCGGCCTTCCTTCCCCTTGCAGAACATGGCCTGGGGGGCCACCTTTGAGACAGAAAGCAGATGTCAGCTCTGTAGGGGATAGACCCCCACCCTCCAGGACCAGGCATTGCAGAAATCAGCATTTCAGTGCTACCCCAGCAGAAAGACAAAGCTGGACCAAGCCATCCAGGGAGGAGAGCTGGATTTCAGATCTGAGTTCAGATCCACGTCTCACAACACATTTACATCCGTGTGTTCAGACTGCCTTCCGAAGGCCGCTTCATGGCATCAATATGCTCAATCCAGCTTTGGATTTCAAGGTTGCCGTGCAGTAATTAAACTCACGCAGGGCCTTTGGAGCGGCGACTCCTGTGAAGCTCAGCAGCTCTCTACTTTCAGTGATAAATAATGAGTCAGCAGGAAGTACCCACGTCTCTGCAGACATGGGTTCCTACGTCTGTGGGTCATGGAAGCACCAGGTGGTTCCAGGCTGCATGGCACAGTGGCATCAGCCCTCTAGCCCATCTAAGGACCACGCAGCCCTGTGAGGAGAGGGACCTGGGAACCCTGCCCCTCCACTTGCCCTGGCTGTAGGGAATGACAGTTCACTTACACGCTTCAATTCCTGGTCTGGCCCTCCTCCTGCAGACGGGCCCCTGGGCCCTAACCAACCAGACTGATGGTATGTTCATTACTACAGTGGGCTCTCTGGACTCGCAGATTCTGTATTTGTGAACTTCTTGGATTGTTAATTTTTACTTCCTTAGATGTTTTTAAGCTGGCGTGGTCTTTTGGTAGACCTGGAGCCATAGCGGCGGAGCTGAGCCGTGGAATCCTGTGGGATGTGCAGGACCCCGGGCTTGCTCTCCCTCCAGCCTCAGCTTCCCTCCTATCTGTCAGGGTTTGGGGTTTAAGCCAGGGGCTTCTCTTCCCTAAGCAGCATCCCTTAAGAAGGAAGAGCAGACGGCCTGGATGGGCTGGGTGGTGGGGAGTGCAAGGTGGAGATGAGCTCAGGGTCCTGCTGCTCTGGTAGGGCCTGGGGGCCACTTGTGGGAGGCTCCTTCCTGGGATGGAGGTTGGGCCTGGGCCTGGCCAGCTTGAGGGCCCTTGTGGGTTTGCAGAGAGGAAGTCAGGGGCGGGAGGTGAAGCAAGAAGGGGAGGAAGCTCCTGTCCTTCCAGAGAAATTCTTTGGAGGGTTCGGTAGGGGTCTGTGTCCCAGGAAGTGTTAGAGGGCAGTGTCCCATGTCCCAACTGGCACACCGGCCCTAGGTGTCCCTGGGTGGTGTCACATGGGGCTGCAGGCCCCTCATGCCAGCAGAAGAGGGGGTGTTGTGGGTACCCCACCCTGCATCCTGTTAGCATGGCAGGCACAGGAAGCTGGCAGGGAAGCCCCAGAAGGACACGGACCCTTGGTCATTTGTAAACACAGGAAGAAGTTTTGAGCCACTTTGAAGCCACTTTGGCTGATGGACTGCCACGTGGGGCCCTCATTCACGGGAGTCCCTGGGTCCCCGGACTAGGGAAGGCCGTCCTGGTGTTTGTGCTGAAGTTCTACAACCTGGGCAGTTCCTCGCTGGGAATGACAGGACACGGAAGTCGGGGGGCAGTGAGAGGTCAGGCCCCGAGACGGGGGGAAGCAGTGCAGTGTTTGGGATGGTGTTCAGAGGGCACCTGGCTTCATGTCACTGGTGCGGGGCCTGGGGCTCACGCTGCCACCACCCAGATGGGGGACGCAGCCCATGGATTTGCCACTGGGGTTTGCTGAGATGGCACTAGCTGGCTTGTGTGTGAGGAGCGACAGCCAGCATGACTGGGCATCACCAAAGGGGAGGACATGGAGCCACTCGTGTGGCCACAGCTGCACCCCTCTTCTTGCAGTGGTGAGCAGGGCTGGGTGCATGTCCCGCTGAGTCCTGTCTCACCTGCCAGGTGCGGCCCGGGGCGGTGGTGTAGGGGGCGGGCACACCGCCTCAACAGCGCCCTTGCTCTGGCGGCCCAGCAGCCCTGGGCAGGCTCCCAGCTAGTCTCCTGGGTGAATCCTGGAGCTGAGGTCGAGGACGAGGGAGGGCTGGTGCAGGTCTGGTCAGGAGGTGGGGCTCTCAGTGAGGGGTGGGGGCCCTGGCGGCCGGCTCTGCCTCGCTGCAGTGGCCTTCATGCAACCACACTGGTCTGGAGGGCCCTGGGGTGGGGGCAGGTACTACAGTCACCCAGGCACAGTGTCCAGATCATCTGTCCAGGCTCCAACCCGACCCCTGCCATGTTCCCACCACCTGGCGCTCTCCAGTCTCCCTCACAGACACTCAGCACCCACCCCTCCAACCTCCCATACATGCTAGGTTCCACCTGCTAGGAGGCCACTGGCTCTGCACCAGACCCCTTCCCCTCCCCCAGCTCATCACCCAGCTCTGCACCCCCCATCCCTCCCTGTCCCCTCCTCCAGCTCTGCACCCATCCCTGCTCCCCACATCTCAGCTGCCCACAGCCCCACCAGGCCGTCTGCCCTGCGCAGCTCACTCTGGCAAAGCCCATTGACAAATCCATGGGCAGTGAAAGCCCCAGGCCCAATGGCCAGTAATGTGCAAGGCCAGGGGTCTAGACATCTAGACACCAAGCCAGATACTAACCAGGCTGCTTTTACCCAGTCTGGGGGCCTCCATGGACCTCTCACTGCTCCCTGGCTGCCTGTCCCAGGGCTCACACTGTCCCCCAAGGTGAGAAGGGACAGAGGTGGTGACAGGAGTTGGTGAGTACAGGGGTTCCTTCGGATTTGGCTGGTGTTCGGGACAGCAGCTACGTACAATGGAGCAGCCCCACTGCAGCCCCGGGATACCCTCATCCATGCCCACAGAGCACAGCTAGACTCTAGACCTGCCTGCGGCCCTGCCTCCCCACCTGCATGCCGGGTGCTGCACGTGGCCCTCTCAGGGTCTGCAATGAAAATGCCTTACTGCTCTGCCCTGCAGCTGCTTTTTGGGGAGGGAGCTGTGGGACGAGGCTGGCCAGCCTCCGGGAAGCAGCACCAACCGTGCCTTCAGCCCCATGGCTTTTCACTTTCAAGGTGAATCAGGGAAAATGACCTCCTCCACTAGCTCCCTGCTGTCCCCAGTGTGCAGGTGGGAGCCAAACACTAGAAATACAGTGTGGTGTAGAAATTCTTTGCAGAAGTGAGAACTGACTACAACTTGCATGTCTTTTAAGTTTTACTGAAACCCATAGCTAATAATTCAACTAACAACAGTTGGGGCGGTTCCTGAGGTGAGGCCAGGGTTGATGCTCTGACCGATGTACCTCCAAGAAGGCATTTCATCAGGCCCCAAACCAAGGCTCTGCACCAGTCCCCTCCCCACCCCAAATGTGGTATTTAAGTATGTCTTGAGATTTTTGTTTTCTTCTTTCCCACAATTTCCATGTGTGCTGACTTGGCGTCTCTAGAGATGACTTGTGGAAACCCTTACCAGCCATTTGCCATCTTGCTCTGCTCCCCCATTCCAAGCTCTGCCTTTAAAGGAAGGATTTTGAAGCTCTGCAGGGCCTGGAGGCAAAGTGGCCGGCAGCCTGCCCTGCGGGGGGCTCAGCCCATGAGTCTGGGGTTGAGGAGCGCAGGGAGCTGCCCTCTGGGACAGACAGCAGGACAATGGCAGCGTGGACCCGGAGGAACACCCCTGGGTGGCGGCCACAGTGCCCTGTCACCTGCTCTCCACATGCACACTAACAACCTGTTTGAATTTTCAAATGACTGGAAGAAAATCAAAACATGAATAACATTTGGTGACATGAACTGTGTGACATTCCAATTGCACAGGTAGTTTTATTGGAAATAGCAAGCGCATCGCTCACAAACCTGGACGGCCTTCATGTAAAGAGTGGACTTGAGACATGTGACAGACGCTTGCTGGCTCAAGGATGATGTAGGTCTACCTGGTCTTTCAGAATTATGCCAACCATGCCCTAAACCAACAAAACAATCAGCCGTTTTGGTGAAATGTCAAACAGTTCGTTTGAGCTTACTGCCGGTATCACAACTGCCCATACATGGGTCTTGAGTTTTCCACTTTATATAGAGTGCGAAGCAGCCCAAACCATGTGTTTCAGGAAGTGCAAACACCTTTCAAGGTGACGAGCTAACATGACCCACCTGCATCAGACAGAGGCCAAAGGAAACATATATTTAGGGGCAGGAATAAAGCCCAAGGGGAGCTTGACCGCACATGGACCAAATACCAATCAGAGGACAAGCTCCATGTCACGAAGGTAAACACAGAAGGATGTCTTTAGACCCTGATCTAAATAGGGAGCTGATGATGACGACAGTGGGCTTAGAGTGGCCCCACAGCTCACCAGGGGTTCCACTGACCTGACAGGATCCGCCAAGTTCCAGCAATCACCACACTCAGGACGGCACAGCAGGGATGGCACAAGGCGGATTCCAGCCTGCCTGCCCATCTCCTTCGTTTGGTCCAGCTCCCTGGACATCATTGCCTCCACCCAGCAAGTCTTACTTCCAACGTGGATGCAGAGGGGGTGCGCTGGAGTGGGGCCCATGAAGATGATTAGTGCCCTGCAGTGGGGCAGTGGGGAGTCACTGTATGGAGGTGTAAGAGCGAGATTCCCCTTGTGTTTGTGTAGAAAGCACACAATAAACACATCGACTCAGCTTATTTGGGGAAGTAAGGTCTATTTCATGTACAGGTATGTGGGCTGTTAGGAATACATTGGGTGTTTCTGGACATCAGAGGTTGCTGGACTCTTCGGTAATGTAGAAAGTAAGGACACAAGCAGGGGACCCCACATGTGCCCCAGGGGAAATGGGGCATGTGAGGCGGTGTGTGTGCGAAGCTACAGAGAACAGGCAGGCTGTGAGGGGGGAGGCTGTGCTGGTCTGCTGGGGTCTGTGCCAGGTTGGCAGTAGAGCAGAGGCCCCCACAGGGGCAGTGAGAACAGAGAGGGGATGGGGCCTCCCTGGAAGGGACATGCTGGCCCACATTGGAAGGGTCTGCAGGCGGGGCTCCCAAGGGCAGGAGGCACCACCCTGGGCATGTGGCCTGGCCCTCAAGCAGCCCTGGGGCTAGCTGGGCCTCTTGCCTGGCCATCACCGGTGCTGGTGTCCTAGGCCAGCTTCTTCATCCTCTGATTATGCTTGTGGATGGTGAGGGTCGTCCGGTCCACGGCCGTGGTGATGCAGTCCAGGGCCTCATTCTGCTTCCCCAGCTCCGCCTCAGCGTTCAAGGCAAGGTCCCTCAGCTTCCTCAGGATCTGCAAGATGCACAAGGGACAGGAGGTGCTGTCTGTCCTCAAACTCTCCAGACAGTAGTTCTTCCCTAGTCTTTTCACCCAGGAGGAAGCTGAGGGGGGGAGGAGGGAATAGCAGGCTGTGCTGGGCTGGGCTGGGCTTCAGGGTGGGCTAGCCCCTCACTGGAGGAGTGGCTGCCCTGGGGCACATGCAGCATGGGGTGCAGGATGTGCTGGCTGCTTCCTGAGGTCCACAGGCCTGCCAGGACCTCAGTGTAGACCTGCCTGAAGCCCATGGCTAGGCCAGCCATTGTTTCATGTTCTGTCTGCACCAAAATGCTGAGTGCAGGCTGGAGCCAAAATGAGCCTTATGTGTGTTTGAAGTACTTCACACAAATGAAGCGGCAGAACCGGGTGATGGGGCAGCTGTATGGCAAAAGTGGGCCTTCCCAGAACACTGGCTGCCCTAGGCTCCAGCTCTGGACACATGGAGGGTGCATGGCAAGAAACGCCATGGGAAGGAGGCAAACCTGAGGCCCACAGCTTTGTTACGAGTCTACCAGACTAAGCGTATTATGAGATGTGCTTTAGGCCAGAGTTTAGACTTCACGTCTTCAGGTTGACAACAAACGGGCGGACCTAAGAGAGACCTCAAAGACCAAGTGTGCGTGCTAAGTGTTCCTGTCTCTTTCAAGGACAGCTCAGAGCACTGGTGAGGTCAGACCAGCACGGGAGCCTCGCCTGGCCCACAGGCCAGTCAGAGGCCTCTCTGAATGGGGGGTTGAGGGCCAGCGGAGGACAGCCAGGTGATCGGCTCAGGGCCTCATCCACTAGCTGACAGACCGGGGGTGGCTTCTGCCCCACGCTGGCCCCTGGTGAGGCTGGCGGGGGGCTCTGGGTCCCAGTGGCCTGAGCGGTGCTGCTGCCCCGAAAGGTGAACAAGCCATGCCATCAGTGATGCTCAGGAGGCGGGGGGCACCGTGCAGCCAGAGGAGCTGCCCTGCGTGGGGAGGGGCCCACGCCTGGCTGGGAGAGCTGTGTCTCTGGTTAGACATGGGGGGTCAGGAGGACAGGGAGGCCTGCGCGAGCTCACAAACGTGAATAAGCCGGGAAACTATAAAGCGTTGTGTGAGATCTGCCAGGTCTGAGCCCTGTGACGCGGGGGAAGGGGTGCAGAGCAGGGCAGTGACAGATACAGCCTGGGGCCTGGGAGCCTGGACACTGGGAGCCTGGGCAGGAGCGGTGGCTCAGATGCTGAGCTGCAGTCTGTGGGAGCCAGTGGAAACTGCAGCTGAGTCACTTGCAAACCTGGATGCAGCTCTGGAAACTATATTGTGGGGTCAGTTGGCTTGGAGGGGGTGGGCGGATGACCTCACTGGAGGCCTTTTCCATCCAGTCCTATGACTTCATGTGGCTGAGGCCCAGAGAGCAGAATGGCCCCCACGCCCTGGAGGCAGGCCCTCCCGGCCACTCTTCCCTTCTGCCCCCCAAATTGGTGCAATATGGCCACCTGCCAGGATTGCGCATAGAGCGTCCCCTGGAAGGTAGCCCCACCGGCGGTGCACCTGGCTGCCAGACAAGGTTGCAAAGACCCCTGGGTCGCAGCACCCTCGTGACCTCATTGGTCAGTCACCTCCAAAAGACCTGTCCTCAGGACCACCAGCTCTGGGTGTGGACAGTCATGGCATGTGTGCTAGCAGCGGGGAGGCGGCTTTCAGCAAGGTGGTGCTCCTCTCTGGTGACAGGCAGGGGAAAGCCAGGCCCTGCACACAGGCTTCTTGCTTCGGCCACTCTAGGAAGCGGCCTGCCTGCGCACTTGCCCCCTGGCCGCTGACAAGAGGATCCTCAGGTCCCAGCTGCTCTCGGCTCACCAGCCGCTGCAAATGGGGATGAGACGCAGGTGGTGTGCGTGAAACCCCAAGCTCCAGGTGCTCAGTGCAGCCCTGGTGGGGCTGTTGCTTGGAAAGCAGGTGCCATGGCGATGACCTAAGGTCCCATCACTGACCCTGAGAGAAACTGCACATGTCCCGTAGAAAACAATGAAGGCCCGGCAGAGACCAGCAGGGACAGGCACACCCAAAGGAGGCTGGCCCAGGACCTGTGGTACATGCAACTGGGTGACTTGAAGACATCCAGTGTCCAAGGGCCACGCTGCAGAGTTAGGTTTTCTAGTGCTCACGGTTTTAAGAGTGAATAATGACTGGAGCAATTAATTTTAATAATGTATTTTACACTTTGCTCAATCAACCCAGGTACCACCACTTCCACACGAGGGGAATGTGGACAGTCATGTCCTCTTCATACACAGCCAGCAGGCTGGGTGGATGCTGCGCCCGTAGCGTGCCCTGCCGACCAGCCGCCCCGTGTGTGCTTGGGGCCAGGCCGCCACATGAGAGCCCTGGGGCCGCACGCTGCGCGGTCGGTGCGTGTCCCATCCTGTGCCAGGCATCTTCTTCAGACGGTAAATTGGCTGCCCCTTCCCCAGGCCATGGTGCACACCTGGGTCCCCGAGTCTCTGCTTGAAAAGCGACGACACACGATTGTTTGTGAGCAAGAGCAGTGTCGGGCCTGCCAAAGCCGAGCACTCTCCGCAGCACGAAGTCTGACTAGGCCAGTTCCTTAAGCCTCCTGGTCTGGGCAGCCTCACAGAGATGCTGGCCTTGGAAACGCCCAGTCTGTCAGCCGAGACTGCCTCCTGAGCACTGGGTCTGCAGAGGCACTGGGCTTCCAGGCCTCGGAAGCACTGGTGGAGTGTCTCTTCCCTTTAAGAAAAAGGGAAGCTGAGCTAACTGAAGGGCATCACTGGCGTCCCTCATACCACGGGATGGAAAGGACAGGGAATGTGAAGTCTGGCCAAACCTTAGGCTGGATGACAAGCTGTCTAGTCATCCAAGCACGGCACTGTTCAGAGGCGCCTTCCTGGGCTCCGAGTCAATGGCAGGCTCAAGTGGAATCTCCCCAAGTCCTGCAAACCAATAAATAAACCCCATGGCCAGCCGACTCCCGGCCACATCTGCACCTGCGTGGGCCTTGCCTCACGGGAGCACCAACTCCAGAGGACTCCATGGAGAACACAGCGTGCAGCCACACCGAGAGGATGGATCACCTGGCACCCTGCAGGGCCCGCGCAGGAGGCTCCAGGGGGTGCTGGGCCCATTCACCAGCCTCAGTGGCTGGGCAGGGGTCAGCGAGAGATAGGCAGGCCCAGAGGCTGGTGCCCTCGGGGAGAGGAGGGCCTCCTCTCTGGCCACACGCTAAGGCAGCCACCATCGTATGCCACAGGCTTCGGGGTGGCAGCTGTGATGCTGGTCAACATGAGAGCATATGGGAGATGCTGGCTTTCTGACCATTTCATTGTATTGGTGAAGTCAGAAAATTATGTGCAAAATAGCTCATTCAGTGGAGGACGCCCACATCTCCAAGCAGATGTACTTCCCTGTTGTGTGCCTCACATCAGCCACAGGTGGGACTGGAGATCATGGCCCTGCTCCACCGCGAGCCCAGGGGGCCAGGCGCCTGACCTGGGCACGCACAGCAGCACAGCACACGGAAACACGGGCTTGCTGTATCTGCAGCTGCTGCCACTTGCAGTCTGAGGACAGGAGGCGTCTGCCGCATGGCAGACATCGGGACCTAGGGCACTGCTGTGCGAAGAGGCACCTGAGCGAGCTCCCTGTTGCCCAGACTGTGCGCTCCGATCCCATCGCCAAGCTGACTCAATGAAAAATCAAATGTTCTTGCAGCAAGAAATCAGCAGCCATTTAAGAACAGAGATGGGCTAAATCAAGCTGCCTGCAATGCCAAATCGTTGGCGCCCGATGGGCTGCGAGTATGCTATAGAGAGGCGAGTGCGGCTTTCTAGGCTGATCTGGCTCAGGCTGTCCCCTCTGCTGCATTCCTTGAGTGCTGGGCACCACCCGCCATCTCCTCTAAGAAGGCCCTGGTGCTGCCCTACTGGAGCAGAGGGTGAAGGGCCGAGCCCGACTGCCAGCACAGCAGCTTCCTCTGCACCCAAGGCCCTACGGAAAGGCATTGTGAGCACCCCCAGACCAGATCGCGAGCAGCTTCTCGAGATAAGCACGAGGTCTAGAGAATGGTGAATCCCAACTGAGAGAGGGGTGCAAGGCTTTGCGGGCTGCACAGAATGCCCCAAGCTGGTGACTCTGCACGGTGACAGTGTCACAGCTGGTCGGAGCTGCATGGACATTCTGTGGGACTCCAACTGGCCACAACTTCCCCGACATGGCACAGCCTGTCCTGAAAGTGCAGCCACAGCATGTCAGGGTGCCATGGGGTGTGCAGAGGCCACAGCTTCAGCACCCAGGCCAGGCCTGCATCACAGAGAGGGCCAGAGGATGGAGCCAGTGGGTGGGGCCGGTGAACAGGGACCGTCCCAGCCATGTTCAGGCCACAGTTAAAGCCACAGAACAATGATATCCCAGCAGAACCAGACCATTTGGTATTTGCTGATGATTCATAAAGTTAACAAAAAGGTGTTAGCGGTGAACAAATGCCCAGGAGATCAGTAAGGACATGGAGGATGTGGACAGCATTACATGCCAACGCATGAGCACAGCACAAGGGACATTTTCCAGGACAGACCATGGAAGGAAGGTCACAAAAAAAATTCTCAAAGTTGAAAATATTTAAGTTACAGCTACCTTCTCTGACCACAGAGGAATGAAACTAGCATTCACTCATGTATAGAAACCCAACACTCTTTGACAAGCCAGTGGGTCAGAGGAAGGACTTAGTAAATTCTTTGAGACAAATGAAAACAAAAATACAATATACTAAAATACTAGCTAATAAGATCCAAGTAGAATTTATCCCAGAGGACAGGTATGTGTAGTTCACCCTCAGAAAATCAATCGATGCAATACACCCCATTACTGGAACACAGGATCTTTTCAACTGATGCAGAAAAGGTGCTGATAAAATCCAATGTCCCTTCAGGAAAAGCATCATGGTATTTCCCAGAGTGACACACATAGTCGATGTGTCCTTATCGACTGCCAATAAATCATCAAACCTCAGGGGTCACAGAAGTCCCAGACGTCTGGGGACCTGGCAGGGCTGGTGTCTCAGGAGGGGGGCAGCCCTGTTGGGGACCAGGCCCTTTAGCTTGTGGTGTCTGTGTTAACAGTCATTGCCAGAACTGCACTGGAGTTCCCTAGCGGGCTAGTGTCAGGACTGCATCAAAGTACTGAGAAGGTCAAAAGGCAGCCTAAGGAATGAGACAAACATTTGTAAACCAGGAAGCTGACAAGGGAGTGATATCTAGAATACGTAAGAACTCCTACGACTTGACAAGCAAAAGGACTAACATCCAGTTAATGGATGGGAAGAGAACTCGACTAGACATATCTCCAAAGACGACTGCAAATGGTTAGCATGCTCCTGGGAAGATGCTCCTCATCCTTAGCCATCAGAGAAATGCAGTTCAAGCCACCAGAGACACGACGCCACACTACCAGGGGGGCCATGACAATTTAAAAACTTCAGAAAGGCAGGTAAGTGTTGGCATGCTATGGAAGAATTGTGACTCTGTGTGTCGCTGGTGGGGACATGCAATGGAACGGCTGCTCTGGAAAAGTCTTGCTGCCCATTGAAACAACACAGAATTATCACACAACGGAGCAATTCCACTCCCTGGCACATGCCCCAGGGCTGAAAGCAGGACTCAGACAGAAGCTATATGAGTGCTGCCAGATGCCAGAGGGTGGAAGCCCAAGTCCACCCATACGAGGGAGAACAGAGCGCAGGCTGTGCATACCGAGGGCATATGCCGCCTGGAGGGGGTCGTGATTCGTGCCCCCAGGCACAGCCTGGATGTGCCCGGGAAGAAGAGCGGGACGCGAGGACAAACCTGGCTGCACTTTTACAGACAGGAGGCTGGAGGGGCCAGGTGGGTGGGTGGGGCTGTGCCTCGTAGGGACCGCTCGGCTTTGGGTTGAGTAGCCCCAGGATCGGGCGCATTCTGAGCCACAACCTAAGATGGCGGAAGTGACCAGTTTGTGTCCAGTGATCTGCCACTATACACACAGTGGTGATGTCCATGGGACACTCCACAAGCCACCAAGTACTTGGCTTTGAGACTCAGGGTTCACGCAAGTCCTGACCCACAGGAAAACATCTGGGAAGGAGCCATGCCCAGGCATCCCCTGCTCCCTTGCACAGCCAAGCAGCTGCCCTGGGAGGTGCTCTGGACCCCTGCACCCCATGCGTGGTCCCTGTGGGCAGTGGGGAGATGGCACTGCAGGTATCTGGGCTGCAAGCTTCCAACATGGTGTGCCACATCAGGTCTGTCAGCTGCGGGGACACATAGCTGCACGCCTGGCAGGCCCTCCCATGTGGAACTGTTGTACAGACCAGAACTGTAGCTGGGGTGGTGGCCATGTTGTGAGGTGGGCCAGTGTGCTGAGGGCAGCGCAGGAGGCACATGAGCCCACAGCAGCCTGGGCCGGGCCATAAGCTTCTCTCCTGTCTGTCCAAGCAAGGCTCCAGGTTACCCGTCAGAGCAGACAGGAAAACCTCAGTGCACGTCTACCAGGAAGGTGTGATGTTTCTCCCTTGGGGTGGCCCCCGCAGCAGGCTACTGCTACAAGTCAGTGCCCTCACACTTCAAGGTGGGGGCTGAGGCTGGGGAGGGGCAGCTGGCTGGGTGGGCTGGGACCCCGGTCTGGGCTCATTCTGAGATGCCATATGTGGACTTAGAAGTCCTTGGGCACCCTTACCATGGAGACAATTTAGAGTGAGACATCATGAGTGTATATTAGTAACTCACAAGGTGACAGACGCCAAGACGAGTAGCCTGGTTTGCTGCCGACACTGGCTGGTACTGGAGCCACCAAAAGCAGCACTCCAAAGCCCCCCAAAGCCAGCACTTCCCTGCCCCCCGAGAAAGGAGCAGCCAGGGAAGGGCCCAGAGGGTGGAGCAGATGGCAGGGGCCTGACAGGTCAGTAGACACATGCGGCTCTCTGTGTGTCACCCTGGCGCCCACTCTGGCTGAGGCCTGCACGCCCACCTGGTGCCAGCCCTGCTCTCTCTCCAGGCCTCCCAGCTGAGTTGCTCCACTACCCAAGAAGGGCTTCCTGGGTGCAGCTTCCTGAGGTACAGATTCCTGGAGCACACCTTCCCAGAGCATGCTTTCTCAGGGCGCAGACTGCTGGGGTGCGGTTTCCCAGAGTGTGCCTTCCTGAAGTGTAGATTCCTGGAAGGCGGATCCCTGAGGCATGGATTTCTGGGGCACATATTCCTGTTCTGTGCCTTCCCAGGGTGTGGATTCCTGGGCTGTGGGTTCCCAGGGTGCGGATTCCCGGGGTGCAGATTCCTGGGGTGCACCTTTCCAGGGCATGGTCTGGATACTGCAGCTATTCCCTATTGCATGGCTGTCTGGTGGCTGCCTATGGGAACCCAGACCTGCTGTGCCCGCAAGTGGGGCCCACACAGGGAAACCAGGCTAACCATGCCAGTGACAGGCTTATCTGGGACTGAAGAACATCTGCAACAAGATTCACGCACATGGATCAGGGGTGTGGGAGATGACTGAGCTTTTTCCTGACTAGAGAGGGGATAAACGAGCAAGGACAAATTAAAAACAAGGGTATGGAGGACAGGGGAAAGGGCAGGATGGTGAGTTAGCCTGGTTTAGAAGATGAACTGTGTTCTGTTTCTAAAAAAAAAAAAGGAAAAAAGGACAAAATTTCTATAGTAGTTTCATAGCAAGTAGATTGTTTCAGGAAGGTTTCGGTGAATCTGCCAGCACAGATACATGGGAGGCTTGGCAGAGAGGGTGGGGAGGAGGTGCGGGGGACGTGGGGATGGGAGCATGGGGACACAGGGAAGAGGGACACAGGGACAGGAGGAAGGGGGACATGGGTATGGGATGGGGGACATGGGGATGCGGGATGTGGGGATGCAGAGGCAGGGGACTGGCCCTCGCCCCTGTCCCCACCAGTTACTCTCTGGTCACAAAGGCACCAGCCCTTTGCCAACAGATGGATGGATGTTCAAATGAGCTGAACACCTGAGTCCACACCCATGGCCCTCAGGATGGGGACAAGGCCTGCTCTGGCCATGTCTCATAGGCCATGTGAGGCCACAGCAGCTCCTCTCTGTCCCTCCTCAGTGAGGGGGTGGGTGCAGAGATCCCAATATGGGACAAGACTGCCCAGTGGGAGGGGGACTGATGACAGGGTGGTGTGGGGCTCGGACAAAGGTGCAGCACTGAGGCTGAGGGGGCACATGGACCCGGGGCCCACCTGGTCCTGCCAAGCCCACCCCAGCACGTCCAGCTCCACTGCAGCCCTGCCTGCCTCCCACAGCTGCACAGCGTGGCCAACCACAGGCTCCTGTGCTGGCACAGAGCAGGCATGCCACTCCCCTCCCAACAACAGAGTAAGTCACTGATGGCCAAGAGCATCTGCGGCAGAAACCCCAGTGGGATGGAGAGGTTCTTGTGTTGCTGTTTTCCCCAGAAATTTAACTCATTCCTACCTAGGTGTGAGCTTCAACTGCTAAGCTTAGTATTCTCAAGTTCCCTTGGACACACTCCGTGACACCAGGCTCTCTCAGAAGGAAGGAGGGCAGGCAGCTGCCCCCAGCCTGCCCATGATGGCCCTGACACCCACGTCCACCCTCAGCCCACAGGCCTGCTGCTACCAGTGAGATGGCCACCACTCATCCAGAGCTGCTGGCAATGGGCTGATGGTGTAGATGTACCCTCTTATAGGGAAGGCTGGCAGCCTTGCTGGTCATGGGGAGCACCTCTTCACCATGGCTGCAGGGCATGCCTCCTGCCATGTGTTCAGGGAGGACACGTTGTACACAGCCATGGGAATGGATGCCTCTCAAAGCACAGACACAATTCCCACACTTCCTCCAGCAGGCTGCAACCCCACTTGAGCCTCAACACAGCAGGACCGGAGCACATCCCACGACAGATACCCCTGTGGGAGGGTGGGAGCGCGGTCCCAGATGCCCCACCCCATGCCCAGAGATCCCTGCGCCCTCAGGACAGCCGTGCACCTGCCTCCACAGGACCAGGGCTCTGCAGCCCAAAGCTGACTCCATCTGCAGGGTAGCAGACCCAGGGGGCATGTCCAATAGGTGGTTGAGGGCCTGTGTCAGGGACCTGGGTTGGCAGCCTGAGGTTGGGTATCTGCATCAGGGCCTGTGTTGGGGGCTGGGGTCAGGGATCTGGATTGAGGGCCTGTAGTTGGCCAGATGCGGGAAAGCAGCACTCCTGTGTCATTACCAAAAGTGACTAGATTGGACTAGGAAGAGAAAGTGACAAGTTGCGAGGAGTTGAAATACCCCAGAAAGGACAGGGCTGTGCTTGCAGAAGTCCACATCTATGCAGACACAACAAGAGCCCTTCCTCAAGGACAGAGTTTGAAGACAGTCTTCCTGTACCAGCGGAGGTGCACCATGCTGCCTACATCATGGCCTCTCCAGGCGGAGCCTCTGGAGCCGCAAGCCAAGCCAAAGACACACCACAGGACAAGCAGAGAGCGAGCTGTGTACCACTGGGGAAACTGAGTCAGGAAACTGCGAATGTAGGATCTTGACATGACAGATGGCTCAGTGTTTCCAGTAAATCAACTGCAAGGGTAAAATCCGAGGATGGAGGTAGACCAGCTGTTGCTGGTAGCTCACTGAGTGCGTGCACAGCCTCGCAAGTGCCTGACCCGAACCAAAGGGCAGTGTGCCTTCTGGGAGAGGAAGCCAGGGTTCCAGCTCGCTCTTCACAGGCAAGCATGGTGTTTGTGTTTAACAGTTCTCATCTCTTAAAGATACACATGGAAACATTAATAAATGAAACACTATGCTATCCAGGTATTTGTTTCCAAGCCATTGCCAGTGCTATCTCATGAAGACCAGCTGAAGTGGTCTATTAAATACTGTTCACATTTCAATCCTGGACAGAAAGTGGAAGCCTCCTCGAGAATCCAGGTCCAGCCCTTGAGAGAGATGGGAGAGCAGCGCCCTCACTGTATGTGCCCATGTGGAGCATACACAGAGTGCACACACATGGACACATGCACACACGTGTACAGAGAACACACACAAAGCACACACAGTGCACACGCACAGACAGCACACACACAGATGCACACTGAGCACATGTGTACACACAGAGCACATGCACGGACATGTAGAGCACACAATCCAGCACGTGTGTACACACAGCCCGAGTGCATGCATACATGTAAGCATGCACATAGCACATACATGCCCACAGGTGTGCACGTGTAAAACAGGCAGCTGTGTGCACAGGAGCACTGTATGCTTGCATGACGTCGAGCACAGGGACCTGGAGCGGGTGCTGTTCTTCCCTCCTCCAGCTACCAGAGCAGAGCTGGTGGGGGGACTCCTGGCAGGTCCCTGAAGGTGAGAGGCAGGCATCACCAGTGGGGAGTTGCCTTAAAGAGGAAAAAGTGAGTGGCCTACAGGGACGTGCCACGCGGCGCATGTTACCTGTCCCAGCTCCTGGGTGTCTCCCTCGGAAATGAATGGCGTGCTGCTCTGCACTGAAGGCAGCCTGCTGTCCGGGCTCCCCGAGGAGGGCTCACAACACCCTGCGTGGTCCATTAGCCCAGATGCTGGAAGGGAAAGCCAAATGACAGTGACGTCTTCTAGTGGGACCAGCAGGGATACCCAGAGTTTCCAAGGATGGGTGCTGGGCTGCCCAGGCTCAGTAGGCCCGCCACTCTGCTGGTTCCCACCTCTGGGCCTGCCAGGGTCTGTTTCTGCCCACCTTCCACCCATCTGGGCTGCCTCCCTCCTGCCCTGGGCAGAGCATGCAGCACTGAATATTCGGCTGCTTCCTCAGCCAGCTCTGGAAGGAAAGCCCCTTTATTGATACAAAAACACTACAGACCTGGGGTATAAACCCTAACACTTGGGACCCTGGTGACGTGCACAGCAACCCACTACCGGGCCTCACCTGCAGAGCGCTGCAGGCCCCAGAGCACGGGATTGGCCTGCGGGGGAAAGTCAGCACTGCCTGGGCCAGGCTCTGCTGGGGGTTCTGCTTCTGCACCTGTGCTGGTAAATCTTGTGGAGGAGCAGTGAGAGGGAGGATGGCGGGCAGGGCGCATAAAGAGAGGCTTAGCCTCCCACAGTGGGCCCCTGACCTTGGTATGAGGCACTGCCTCTGGCAGCAACCCTGACACCGCAGGGTCCATGTAAGGGCACCACAGTCTGCTAACTGCAGCTCCAAGTGCAGACCCCATATACACTGCATACCAGTTCAAGGGTGCACAGGGTGGGACAGCCTCTGGACCCCAGCCCAGCACCTCTGAGCAGCCTTCTCTGCTTCAGCGGAACAGGGCCGGGGAATGATGGAGAACCCATATCTTCCCCAGGACCCTCCTGGCAGGGAGCAGAGCTGCCAGGAGCAGTCAACAAATGTACCCTGGAGAGCAGAGGTGAGGAAATCCACTGACACCACCTGCCCAGCCCTGCTCTGAGGAGACTGCCATCCCCATGCACACAAAATCCCCCCCCAATTCTACACTTGACACAACTTCTACAGATTCCCCATCCCCAAGAGTGTCTAGCAGAGCAGGAAAGTCCAGTGGCTCCCAAGGAATGCACAGGGAGGAGGGGTGGCTCCTTGGTTCCAGAAAAGAAGCTGTGGCCACAGGCCCCCACCCCCACTGGGGACTGCAGGTCCTCAGAGCCTTTTACCCACCCTATGGGTTCACAGGAGGGGGCCTGCATATCAGGTCAGGGCTCTGCTACCTGAGAAGAGGGTCTTTCATGAGTGGCTGTCTGCAGCCTGCCCTGCCCAGAACTGTCTATGGTCATACATGGTGTGTGTGCCCTTGGACCCGGCCTGCCCTGGGTGCTGGGGATGTATGAGGAGAGCAGACCTGGGCTCCATGCTCGTTGCCAGTGTGAGAAAAGTGGGCAGAGGCCACATGCACGCCCCACCCTGGGGGGTGGTCATGGATGGCTTGCCAGAGGGGCAGTCAGCAAATTCTGAGCCATGAGTGGGGAGAATCTTAGTCATGTTCTGCATGGACCTCCCCGTCATGTGTCCCCAAGCCAGCCTCTCTGTAGATCTGAGCCAAGATGAGACCAGGCCCTGGGGAGGGCACTGTGCCAAACCTGGCCCCTCCAGAAAACCTCAGGGCCATCAAACAGGGAGAGGCTCAACTGTCAGGCATGGAGATGTCCCAGTGTCAGGTGGGGTCCTGGGTGGGATCGTAGAGATGCAGATCTTAGGGTCGTGGGCCCCAGAGAGGAGCTGTACACCCTTACCCAGGCACACTGGCCATGTCCATGTCAGGTGGTAGCTGTGGGGATTGACAGGGGAGACCCAGACACACCCCACCCCCACAGCTTCTGCAGTCTGACCCTGTCCTGGCTATAAAGGTCATTTCAAGCGTGCACTCCAAATACCAGCCACTGGAAGATATCCCCCACTAAAGCCAGCAGATACTCCTGCACCCCTGGTACTGGCCTGGCCATGCACCCGCCACCACATAGGCCCGGAAAGTTCTGGACACTGACCAGCAAATGGGTCCCATCACTAGATGCTGCCCTCTGGCCATGCCTTTTTCCAGACCAGCTCCTGGGTCCACCTGAGAAGTTGGACTCAAGGTTCTGCTCCACTGCCTGAGGTTTCCAACATGGGCTGTGGCAGCTGCAAGCACGGTGGGGGTGAGGAGGGAGCTCCTGGTGTGGGCCTGCCGCTTAGTGCTATGCTGCCATGACCCAGCACACTCTGGTCCCTGCAAACCCATAGCTGCAGGCAGACCCACCAGCCCAGGTGGTCTTGCCAGGGTGCACGGCCCTTCCTGCCCAGTCCAGTGCAGACACTGTGAGACCCTGCCCAGAGGCTAGAGTTAGCACTCCTCACCCTGGACGTGCTCATCTCACACCACGCAGACTAATCGCCACTGAGCTGGCAGCATAGGCATCACTCAGTCCAGCCCTGATCTGGACTATGCTGGGAAGATGAGTATATAGGTGGTGAGCCCAGGGTGCACTGGCTTTAGGGCTTTAGGGTGGACACTCCTAGATCGCCTGGTGGCCTGGCTGAAGCACGTGAAGGGCCCCAGGGAGACCTACATCTAAGGAGGAACACCCTTCCCACTGGCTGGCCTGTGAAGTACACACTTGCCCAGTGGCCTGCTGTCTGACCATGGCACAGAGGCCTGGGGCTGGCCTCCTGCTCTTCTCTGCCCTGTCTGCCCCCAGCCTGCCATCCTACCTCCCACAGTGCCTGTCCCACAGTCTGCCCATGGGATGGCACCTGTACCACGCCTGGCACACTCACATCTGCTACCCTATAATGGTCCAACCGAGCTGTCTTTGCGGCCACTTGCCTGACATAAAGCCCGTGAATGTGCTGGAATCACACAAGAACAAGGACGGTGGCCTTGGCACTGCCTGGGCAAGGGGCTGCTCCACCAGTACCAGTGGACTGACAGCCGGCCTGGTGTCTGCCTGCAGCCCTGGCCTCTGCCTCTGCTCCGGGGGCCTCTCCAAGAGTGTGGGGGTGACCCCGCTGGCTTGGGTATCAGACAGATGCCCAGTCAGGCTTGCACGGGCCCATGCGTAAGGTCCCTCTGGTCAGGGTCTTCCATCGCTGGCACAGCCCACACTTCTGGCTCTTCTATGAGCTGGCTTCTGAGTCCTGTCTTGAGTGAGGAGCCAAAGAAATCCAGAATTGCCAAGAAAGTAAGTTTTACATTAAGTTTTTCATTAACATTCCTAGCATGTTGGTACTGGGGACAAAGCTTTTGTAGCATATTTCTCTTTGAAATGTGAATCCACCTGGAATAACACTGAATGCCAGGTAGGAGGCACAGGGTCAGATAACACCAAGTTACCTACACCTGGGGGTGGGGGGCCAGATAACACCCAGTCACCCGCACCAGGGGGAGGGGGGCAGATAACACTGAGTCACCCCCACTGGCAGGGGAGGGGGCAGATAACACCAAGTCACCCCCCACCAGGGGGCAGCCAGGATGGAGGACCCTCAGAACACATGTTCTAAGTGATGTAAGTGCATGCCCTGCTGTTCATACCAGACATGGAAGCCAAGCCCATCTACAGCCACCACACCCCGCACAGACCTGCCAGGTAACACCATGGTCATGTTGCCAGGAAAGGAAAGGTTTCAAATACACACATTAACTATGATTCATTTTTCAGATTCCAGTACCTAAACACACATCTCAAGGGTGTATGGGAAGATCTGGATTAATGCCCAGGTATCTGGGAAGATGCTGGGTCAGGGGTGAGGGAATGGATGCCTCCAGGGCGGGCAGGCATGGTGCTAGGTAAGACCCTGGGTGCTGGGTCTCCCAACACACAGTAGGAAGAGGTGAAACCACCTTACTTGGAGCTTGCCTTTGTTCTGACAGGGTAACCAAAACTCTCTCTGACCAAATTAGAAACCCACATGGCTCTCAACTGTTATGAATCTGAGCAATTAAGACTTGCAGATAGCAAGTTCTAAGGAAAATGTCGTGAAATTCTTTTTATTTATGAGTAAACAGGTGGGAACGAGTGAACAGAAAAGCCAGCAGCTGCTCTGAGCGATGCATTACGTTAGGTGTGCTCATGGTGCAGGTGCAGCGCGTGTGGCTGCCATGCCGGGGGTCTGTGCGGGCTGTTTCAGGGCTCACTCACCTGCATGCCAGAGTGAGTAGCCCTTCTCCGCTGGGGAGGAGGTTCCAGTGCTTCTGGGCATCAAGGTGCTGTCTAAAAACTCAATCTTCTTGCTGAACTGCACTTCCAAAATGGGGATCACCTCTGGCATCTTGGCAGATATCAACTGGTAAGCTATGTCTGGCTTCCCAATGAACCGCTGGCGGATGCTAATTTCATAAGGTGTGAGAACCTTAATGTCATCTACATCTTCTCTTTCAAATCTGTGCATGAGCAAGGAATCTGCGTCATGGATTTCCACCCCAGAAACAAGGATGGTGAACCGCCCTGATTTAACATGAGATTCTGTTCCCTGGGAAATGAGAGCAGGAATGGTCATCACTATTCCTTCTTTTCCAAAACCTTTGGAAGTAACCACTGAGGCACCTCCCCTGGGCTTTGTTTCTGATGGCATCTTCCAACACTTGAAGCTAAAGGGCCACCAAGGAGATTCCAGTTTTGTCAGTAACCTAAAAGAGCAAAGAAAACACAGGAAACTGGTCAGCTGAGTTTTAACTGAAAGGTTTATGGGGGATATCATACTCAGCTTTACAATATTGGGCAATGAAGTAAATTGGACAACTTATGTGAAATACACAAAACATTTGAAAAGCTCACCAAAACTGAGGCAAAAAAAGGCAAGAATATGAATAGCCTCCCAAAGAAATTGAACCTGTAATTTAAAATCCTGCCACAGAGAAAACTATGGTTCAGGCAGCTTCACTGATGAATTCTGCCAAATATATGAAGAGGAAGTAATAACAGCTGTATACCAACCCTTTCAAAGAGTAGAGCAAGAGAGAATGCTTTGCCCATGCAGCTGACAAGCCCACTGTGGCTCCTACGCCAAAACCCAGTGAGAGCATCACAGGAAGAGGAGCACAGAACAGTATCCCTCAGCAGCACACATGCGATTCCTTCCAAAAATGTTGGCAGGTCAAATCTAACACTATGTAAAATAAAGAACACTCTATCATGACTAAATGGCATTAATCCCAGGAAACTGGGGCTGGTTTAACACTGGAAAATCAATACAGTTCATCTCATTGGTAGAAAAAAAAACTGTATCATCATCACAGTTACAGAAAAAGAATCTGGCAAAATTAAACACTCACTCATGTTACAACTTCCAGCAATAGAAATGGTGGAAATTTCCTCAGTCTGATAAAGGACAGCTATAAAAAATTACAAGCACCAGATGCCTAATGTTGAAAAAGCCAAATTTCCCTCTAAGATCACAAACAAAGTAAAAAATTAGGCAGACTTCCAAACTGAATTTTGAAAGCCTCCCCCAAATCACCCATGGACCTAAGGGCAAAGCGCTGGCCTTCTCAGAACAAGGCTGACCACCAACTACACAGACCCTGGGACAAACCCCAGGTACTAAGCCAAGCTTAAAAGTTAAAACATGTAAAAAACAAATTAAAAAGGCTGAGTAGAGATGACAGGTATTGCACACAGCGGTGGAAATACATGCCACAGTCTGGCCCAGGCAAGTTAAAATGAACAAACACACTCCCTCTACAATGTGAGGAGGGAGCTCAGAATCAAGTCACAACAAGATATTAAAATGCCAACTTTCCTACCCAAAAAGTATGAGATACATAAGGAAACAGAAAAATGTGGCCCATATAAAGGAGAAAAAAGCATAGTATATAGAATCAATTTCTGAGAAGTGAGATACTGGATTTAACACATAAAGGTTTCAAAGCACTCACTATGAATGTTCAGGAATTAAAGGAAACCATGTTAAACGGATTAAAGGAAATCGTGCTGGCGATGATTCATCAATGGACTATCAATATAGAAAAATTATTAAAAAAAAAAAGAACCAAATGGGATTTCTCAAAAAGACAATAACATAAGTGAAGATTTCACTAAAGGGACCCAAGAGCAGATTTAAAAAGATAGAAGAATCAGTCAGACGTAATGTTGGGGGGGCACGGGGAGGGCTGTACAACTCAGAGAAGACAAGTAGTGACTCTATAGCATCTCACTACGCTGATGGACAGTGACTGTAATGGGGTTGGTGGGGGGGACCTGATGAAGGGGTAGTTTAATAACCATAATATTGCACATGTAATTGTGGATTAATGATACCAAAATAAATTATATATAAAAAAAGAAGAATCAGTGAATTTGAAGACAGATCAATAGAAATGATATAATCTGAAGATAAGGAAAAGAGGAAGAAGGAAAATGAAGACCTCCTCAGGGGCCTGCAGGTGTGCTGACCATGGCACCAGCATACACACAGCATGGCTGCAAGAAGGGGAAAAGGGACAGGAAGAATGTTGGTGGAAATAAGGTCTAGTCTTTTCAAATATGATATGTAGACTCAAGAAGCTGAACAAAAGCAGAGTGAAATGCACAAAGATACACATCTCGATGCCTCTTATTCAAACTGTTAACTGACAGAGACAACTCTGAAGGCAGCAGCAGAAAAGTGATTTGTCACCAACAAGGGGGCCACCACACACTAACAGTTAGCCTCAAGAAGCAAACAGGAGCAGTGGGATGACATGTGCAAAGCTCTGAGGAACAAAACTGGAGAACCCTATATCCAGCAACTATCCTTCAAACAGCAAGGCAAGGACTTCCGGGAAGATGGCGGTGTGAGCAGGGCGGCAGAAATCTCCTCCCAACACTATATTTATCTACGAAAACACAGAAAATACATCTATTCCTAAAAGAGAGACGAGAATACACAGGAAAGCACACAGCGTGCAGCTACACCTGAGAGGACTCGGCACCCCAAGAGGCGGGTAAGATACGGAGCCGCGACCCGGCGGGACCCGAGCCCTCCCCCACCCCAGCGCACCAGCGGGAGGAGAGGATCCAGAGCCGGGAGGGAGTGGAAGCACACCCCGCGTAGTAGCCAGCCCCGGTGATCTGCGTGGGGAGCGCTGACCCACATTGAGCAGTGCAGCGGAGATTGGAGGGACAGAGGGGCAGGATCTGAGCGGGGAACGCGCCAGGGTGCTTGCAGCCGGCTCCCGGGAAGGAAAAAAAAAGTGCGCACTTTCCTCAGCGGTCTTAAAGAGACAGGAGCCCAGCGGAGGAGCCAGATCGCCCCAGCACACTCAGCCCAGCAGGCTGGGAGTCCTGGGGAGTTTCAGACGCCTTAGCTGGCGACTGAGGAAGCGTAGCCATACTTAACACTTCTCACTGAGATCAGCAGCCTCCTATTCGTTCCCACCCCTGCCAGAGAGATAAAGGGCCCTGCGGAGCGGCACAGTCACAGCTGTTGAATAGTGGGGCAATAGCGCCACCTAGAGCATTCCCACAGAATCTACGTACGGTGGGCATTTTTTTTGTTTTTTTGTTTTGTTTTGTTTTTGTTTTTTATTTTCTTTTCTTTCTTTTTTTTCTTTTTTTCTTTCTTTCTTTTTTTCTTTTTTTTTCTCTTTTTTTTTCTTCTCTTTTTAAAGTCTTAAAGAGCCCAGCTGACATACGTGGCAACTATCAGTGACAAATTATACAGCCATGAAAAGACAGAGGAATATGGTTCAGACCAAAATCAACCAGACAACCCCAGAGAGGGAGTCTGAAGGGATGGAAATGCACAGCCTCCCTGGAAAAGAATTTAGAATAAAGTCATAACCATGCTGATGGACCTACAGAGAAATGTGCAAGAGCTGAGGGAGGAAGTGAGGGAACTGAGGAAAGACAATACAGAAATCAGACAAGCGATCGACGGGCTTAACAGCAGAATGGATGAGATACGAGAGACTGTTAATGGAATAGAAAACAGAGAACAGGAGTACAGAGCAGCTGAGGCAGAGAGAGATAAAAGGATTTCTAGGAATGAAAGAATATTAAGAGAACTGTGTGACCAATCCAAAAGGAACAATATTAGCATTATAGGAGTACCAGAGGAAAAAAAAAAAAAAAAAGGGATAGAAAGTGTCTTTGAAGAAATAATTGCTGAAAACGTTCCCTCGCTGGGGAAGGAAGTAGTCTCGCAGTCCACCGAAGCTCATAGATCTCCAACACAAGGGACCCAAGGAAGACAACACCAAGACACATAATAATTAAGATGGCAAAGATCAAAGATAAAGACAGGGTATTAAAGGCAGCTAGAGAGAAAAAAAAGATCACCTGCAAAGGAAAACCCATCAGACTATCATCAGACTTCTCAACAGAAACCTTACAGGCCAGAAGAGAATGGCATGATATATTTAACGTAATGAAACAGAAGGGCCTTGAACCAAGAATATTGTATCCAGCACGATTATCATTTAAATGATGGAGGGATTAAACAATTTCCAGACAAACGAAAGTTGAGAGAGTTTGCCTCTCATAAACCACCACTACAGGATATCTTAAATAGAATGCTCTAGATGGAAGCACATCTAAGGCTAAAAAGATATCACCAGAGAAAATAAAATCATAGCAAAGAAAGCAGACCATCCAAATACTAACTAAAGGCAAAGAATAAAACACCTATTATAGAAAGAATGGAGGAGGAGGAATAAGAAGGGAGAAAAAGAAAGAAACATCAGACTGTGTTTACAATAACTTAACAAGAAAGTTAAGTTAGATTGTTAGATAGTAAAGAAGCAACCCTTGAACCCTTGGTAACCACGAATCTAAAGCCAGCAATGGCAATAAGTACATAACTATCAATAATCACCCTACATGTAAATGGACTGAATGCACCAATCAAAAGACACAGAGTAACAGAATGGATAAAAAAGCAAGACCCATCTATATGCTGCCTACAAGAAACTCACCTCAAATTCAAAAAGATACACAGACTAAAAGTGAAGGGATGGAAAAAGATATTTCATGCAAAAAAAAAAAAAAAAAAAGCAGGTGTTGCAGTACTTGTATCAGACAAAATAGACTTCAAATCGAAGAAAGTAGCAAAAGATAAAGAAGGACATTACATAATGATAAAGGGGTCAGTCCAACAAGAAGATATAACCATTATAAATATATATGCACCCAACACAGGAGCGCCAGCATATGTGGACAAATACTAACAGAATTAAAGGAGGAAATAGACAGCAATGCATTCATCTTAGGAGACTTCAACACACCACTCACCCAGAGGACAGATCAACCAGACAGAAAATAAGTAAAGACACAGAGGCACTGAACAACACACTAGAACAGATGGACCTAACAGACATCTACAGAACTCTACACCCAAAAGCAACAGGATACACATTCTTCTCAAGTGCACATGGAACATTTTCCAGAATAGACCACATACTAGGCCACAAAAAGAACCTCAGTAAATTCAAAAATATTGAAATTCTACCAACCAACTTCTCAGATCACAAAGATATAAAACTAGAAATGAATTTTAGAAAGAAATCAAAAACGCTCACAAATACATGGAGACTAAACATCATTCTCCTAATTAATGAATGGGTTAACGGCCAAATCAAAACAGAAATCAAAAAATATATGGAGACTAATGACAACAACAACACAAAGCCACAACCTCTGTGGGACGCAGCAAAGGCAGTTCTCAGAGGAAAGTATATTCCAATCCAGGCCTATTTAAAGAAGGAAGAACAATCCCAAATGAATAGTCTAAAGACACAATTACTGAAATTGGAAAAAGAAGAACAAATGAGGC